>NQII01006240.1:3697-120563 GCA_002778355.1 Clitarchus hookeri | reverse complement strand
CTCTCTTCCTCTCCCCCTTCTATCACACTCCTGCAATTCTCCATCTTCCCTCCCCTCACACATTCTCTCACCCTTCTTGCCTCCCCCTCTCTCTCTCTAGGTATCTCATCCTTTCAACCCATCACTAACAGTTTTTCACACTCACACTTCCCTTGCTTACCCCTCTCTCTCCCATGCCCCCTTTCACACCCCCTCCTCAAGCCTATCCTCTCCCCCTATCTCACTCATTATCTCCTCTCCATCTATATTCCCTTTCATCTCTTCCCTTCTCCCTATCCTTTCACTCCCTCCCTCAACCCCTCTCAACACTTTCTCCCTCCCTCTTTCTCAGTATCCTTCTTTCTTCCTCCCTCTGTACCCTTCTTTCTTCCTCCCTCTCTTCTCCATCTCTTCTCCTCCCTCCCTCTATTCTCCTCCCTCCCTCTTCATCTCTTCTCCTCCCTCCCTGTCCTTCCTTCTCCGGTTCCCCTTTCCTCTTCCCCCCCTCCAACTTTCCTTCACCCTATCTCTGCTTTACCTGTCATTCCTCTCTACCTCCCTCTTACCTTCATATTTTACTCTGCCCTTTACCTCCCACTCTCTTACTCCCTCTCTGTCCCTTTCTCCCTTACTCCTCCNTTACCTTCATATTTTACTCTGCCCTTTACCTCCCACTCTCTTACTCCCTCTCTGTCCCTTTCTCCCTTACTCCTCCTTCTCTTCCCTACACCTCTATCCTTTTCTTTCATCTCCCATTTTTTCTCCTCTTCTCACTCTCCCCTCCCCTTATCTACTCTATATCCTCTCTTACCCTTTCTCTTCTCTCTTCTCTCTCCTCTTTCTCTTCTTGCTTCTCTCAATCTTTCAAAAGAACTTTCCTCTGGCCAAGTTTGCAGTGCAACTGGGATGTATTTCAGGTAACTGTGCAGTGTATAAGGCAGGCTGGGTGTGTTGGCAGATGCCTTGAAGCTGCTGCAGGGACAGCCAGAGGACAGGAAGCTGGAGGAGCGCACATTCCCGTACAGCTCGACATGCTGGCGGCTGCTGAACACACTGGCCGAACTGGGCCGTCATGAGGAGCTGAAGCAGGTGTTTGACACGCTGGTGCAGTGCAAGTTCATGGAGGTCACCAACATCTTGTTGGGGCCGCTCGTCAAGGTCCACCTTGTCAGGTAAAAGTACTTATGTTATTTACCCATTCACACCCAATGTACACGATTCTTGGTCCATACTGCACACTGCGAAGCTCAGTGACCAATGATCTAACCTGTGGGTAAATTTTTTGCAAACCATTTTACTGTTCTAGGTCACAGTTGGTTCATATAACTGTACCCGAATATACAGCCTACAGCTCATTGGCTGTGACAATGAAACACGTGTTGTTTCTACGTAAGTATAGCACACATCATGAAATGTCTTGTTTGCAACACCTGAAACCCGTAAATTAAAGTGGGTCTTAATGGGTGAAGTACGTACAGTTGTTTTCATCTTGTCAAAATAATGTCAGTGATTTTCGTTTCTGATGAAATGAAAGGAACGAATGTATGAATGGCATCCATCATTTCGTTACCTTGCTTGGCTATTGTCCTGTTGTTAGGGCGAACTGCATTCAGGAGTGAGTGGTGAGGGGTGGAGAAAATGATTTACTGGGGGNGGCTATTGTCCTGTTGTTAGGGCGAACTGCATTCAGGAGTGAGTGGTGAGGGGTGGAGAAAATGATTTACTGGGGGAGCAACTAAAGGAGGGGAGGTAGCGAGCGAGAAAACGGGACATAAATACTGTAATGAAGAGTGGATTTTGTGCTCAGCTGTCTCTTCATCTTCTGCAGCTTTTCTGCCTTCAACATTGTTTACATTTCAAGAAATTGCAAATAAATGCCACTGCTGTTCTTGGAAAGTTGGTTCAGGCAGATATACTCTCTGTTTATTTTCAGTTTGGTTGTGTGTGTTTACCGATGAGTCATCAGTAGAGACCTGGAAAAATAGAATTTGCGATAAAACAAAAAATAACGTGAACTTTAGCATGTTAGTTTGTATAAAGCGATTTTTTCCATTTTACTTCAAATAAAGCTATTTTAAACATTTGCACCGACCTTTACTTGTAACTAATCAAATATTCGCGGAATGAGTGTTACAAAATGATCTGTTTTGTTTCTTTGCTAACTAAATATGGCAAAAAGAAAATGCACACCGACACGCAATGTATGTTTATATCACGTTTTGTGGTTGAGGTTAGGAATACTCATCGCTTTGTTTACCAAACGTCCACCGTCTTTGTTGCAGCAACCAGTTATTTTTGTGTGTTAAAAATTTTGAATGTCTAAGTGTCAATAATTTGTGGATCAAATTTTGTAGCTGTATTTGAATGACACATCCACAGTTCTAACATATAATAATCACCAAACAAACGTGTTACTGTTTGATAGCAGGAATTATTACAAGGTCTTGAGGACCATAGAATACACGCAGCTAGAGTATATTTGTCAGCAAATCTGAACGTTAATTACAGCACGAGTTAAGATGAAATTTTCATCACTGCTGTAGAGGCCTGAAAATTTAACAAATGCTATAAATGCAAATTTTTGCAAAAAAAAAAAACGATAAATTACAATTTTTTCTGAATTTTAGTTATAATTCACTAATTGTACGAAATCCTGAAGTATTTTTTGCAAATTATTGTATTATGTCACATTGTTGCTTCTTAAGACGTATTTTATGTGTTTTTACATATTGAAATACGAATGCAGGCAGAGCTGGCCAGTAGTATTCTTCGATTTACACCATAAACAAAAACATGTTTTATTTTCAGTAATGTGTGTTTACGGCCATAAATAACATGAGCGCAAGTAATGATGCGTCACTTTGAGTGTGCAAAGTTTATTTGCTCTTTAGGAAACCCCGTCGTTCTAGTGTTCACGTTAATGGAATTTGCGCCAACTAGCTTGCTGAGTTTGTTTACATTCATAGCATCGTCACGTTTTATCCAAAAATAATTAATTTTTTACAAAGCGGTGCGGCTGTCAAAAATGTGTTCATATGCATTTACTGATGTAAAATAAATTGCAAATTGAATTATCACATATTTTGATCGTGTATTCTTCCAGCTAACTGTATTTTTATCATACATATTCTCTGTAAATATCTGCAGTAAAAAATGACATGTTTTGAACAAACAGAAGTCTTGTAAGTGGGCCTATCAAAAAAATCTGTTGTTGAAAGTTCAGATAGTTCAAAAACATCATTGTAGATTTCTATAAAAAAAAATTTTCTGTTTGTCCAAGGCACTTTTTTTATACAGTGTTTTTATTATTGTGTATATATTATTTACGTTAGTCTCTTCATGAAACAGTATGCCCTTGCCAGTGCATTGTGACCGTTGTTCCGGGTGTTGGGCAGAATACAAAATCTTAAGTAAGAAAATGTGAAATGGTTTTCAATGTTGTCTGTTAATAAAGGAAACCAGTGATTTTGTCTTAAAAACGGGTCTGTATATTTCTCTGGGAGTTACGTATTTTTGCAAGGAAATTACAAAAAAAAAAAAAACACAGCTTTTCAATAGACGTAACACTGCCAATTTCAGGTTTTACGAATAAAGTGGCATTTCTCAAGTTATGTATGTTTTTATAAAGAGGACATGACAAATTGGAGCAATTCTCATGCATAAACCTGCATTTTTGTAGCAAAAAAATAGCTATTTTTGACAAAAATAACACCTACTTTTTGAGGTCTCTAGTTATGTCATAACTATGCGTAATTGTGTCATGCTTTGTGGAGAATGATAGACCTTTGATATTGTGTGGTAAACAGCTGTCATCTTTCCTGGCAGAAGTCTGTTTAAAAGACAAGACTTGTATGAGTGCTGAATCCTGTTTTCTCCCCACTCTGTGACCTACATACTTAGTCATCTTAAATATGAGTATGTTAGGTTACTCATGAGCATGATGACTTATTCTGTTCTATATGCAAGTAAAAAATAAAATTATGTGGTAAACGTTATCCAAAAAATGTTTGACTTTGTTTGCTGTAAATAGGGTAAAGTAGTAGTACATTGTATAACTTTCTGTAAGGGCTGTGCAAAGTTGTGCAAATATTCTGTATGCCGAAACAGTTATGAAAAATCAAAACTTTTGTTTTCACTCTTGGTAAGAGAACTGGTTGCCAAACGTTGTAACACAGCAAAAAATTCAGAGTTCAGCTAATATTTGTGTACTTATCAAATGTTTGTTTCAGTAACTAACAGTGGGAAAATTTTCTTTGAGCATCCCCGTAATAGTTTTTATTATAATATTTCTAAAATAACTACTCAAAACTAAATTTGTAATGTTCCCAGAACTGTAGTGTTAAATTTGATTACTTTTTTAAGTTCTTCTAGGGTTTTATTATTTTTTATGGGTGTGTAAGTCTTTTTATAGTGTCTGACAGACCATACAAGATTTTTACTAGATATATTTTGCTTTTCTGAAAGTAATTTTTTTTTTCTCCAATATCAACACTTATTTCAGTGTTAAGGTAACTATATGAAGTATGGTACATAATTTGTTGATAAGGGAATTTTTTTTCTAGACCAAAGTGAAGGTTTGGGGTCATCTTATGTTCAAGGTTTATAGATGAGGTACAGGTACAAGATGGGAGGAGAGNTTGATAAGGGAATTTTTTTCTCTAGACCAAAGTGAAGGTTTGGGGTCATCTTATGTTCAAGGTTTATAGATGAGGTACAGGAACAAGATGGGAGGAGAATGTGTGGTTATGTTCATTTTGTGTGTATGTCAGGAAGGAGCTGGGAGATGCCATGGCAGAGTTTGAATGGTGCTGCCTCAACTATCGCCAGACGCCGTTCAAGAACGAGCTGACGCGGCAGCTGATCGAGGCAGAGGACGCGGCATCTCTGCAGAAACTGACGGACCTCAGTACGCAGGTGCACGGAGAGATCAACAGTTTGTACGACCTGGTGTTTGCATTTGTCGAGTGTGGCCGCATTCGACAGGCCCGCAAGATTCTCGAGGTAGGACTTACCTGCAGTTTAGCTAGCGAGTAACTTATCTTAATGCTGTGATCTACCTCACACTGTAGAATTCTTATTTCTAACAATTCTCATTAAAGTTGAGGATTGTCAGCTCGTGTAGTTAGTACAAATGTGTGGGTACTGTGCAGACACATTTGGAAATATAGTTTCAAACATTTGCTACATATCCTTTAGATAAAAATATTAAAGTTCAATATTAAATATAATTATATTATGAGCATTTGGTTTGTGTTATACAGAGATCTAGATATTTATCATTCTACTATTTGTTTGGGAAGTCATCAAAGCATTTTTCCAAAAACAGATTTGATTAGAAGTAGGTTACCATAATATAAAAAAATTTTAAAATGGGAAATAATTTCAGTACCTTAAGAATATAAATTCACCTTAATATTACTATTTAAAAAGTTATATTTTTATTTTGGAAAGGGGATGAATGCAAATTTTTGTGAAGGCATTGAACATTAGCATAGTTGAAGAGTAAAGAATGTGCGTTAAGGAACATATTCTGTATGCTGACTGTTGATAGTGATACCATTTCTTCTCTATAATATTGGTTATTTTCTTGTCAAGGTATTCCAGAATTACTTTAATCACAAAAGAACTGAGCCTGTATTTAAGTCAAAATGTGTGTACTGTATTTATATACATGTGAAAGATTTAGTTAACAGATAATTTTAAAACTGTAGTTGTTTTGTGTGGGATTCCAGACCCCAGGTTTGCGTAGTCGTTACAGCCGAATGAACTCCATATGCGAGCATTACACTCAGGAAGGTAGGATTGAACATTTAGAAGGACTGGCTGAAGCTACTCGCGACCTCTCGCACATTGATCGTGCTGATATATACAACCATCTGCTGATGTCCTATTGTAAGTACTGTATTATGTCTGTTTTGTGTTCGTATTATGTCTTGTTTTTATTCCACAGTTTTCTTATTTGGGTAGAGTATTCTGCAAATTTAATTTTTACTATCTGTAATGTGTGTGTGTACAGATACATCAGAGGTAACTTACGGGGAGAGATCCCATCCATCGTACTTATTTTTAAAAATCTTTGAAGTTTGTGCAGTTTCAGTTAAATCCATATTATTTTCCTACATGGGAAAGTAATCATGAGGGAGCCTTTGATTACGATTACAAATGTGAAACTAGTAACGTGAAAAAAAAAAAATTTGGATTACAAAATAACTGTTGAGATTTTTTCCGGTGCATTAAAAAGCTTCGTTATTTGATATGCCAGGCAAGGCGAAGGACGTGGACAAGTCAGTTGGACTATGGACGAGAATGCAGGAGGAAGACGTCCAGCCGTCGGACCAGTTCCTGGCTCAGCTGGGCACTTTCCTCAAGGAGCAGGGCCGGCCCGTGCCGTTTGTCATCCCAGATGTGACCCCAGTCCAGCCACGCACCACGGCGAAGGTGCCCGTCGTGACTGCTGATCCCGATCTGAAGAAGCTGCATCAAGCCATCGCTTCTGAAGATGTCGACCAGGCCTTGGAAACCATGAACAAGTGAGTTGCAATTATTTTTAAATTTAATATTGTAGTTAAACTTCTTAATACTACAATCCCATTCAGTATGAAGTATTTTTTGTGTGTTAATTTTGTGCGTGTGTGAATTTAAATACAGGGGATTCTCTATCCATAGTTTCTCAGGGGACTGACAAAAAATTTCAATACATGTCAACTTGAAATGTAGATACAGTAGAACCCTGTTATGACATGTTTCAAGGTGTCAGCAAAATAAAGTTTTAAATGCAGGAAAATGTTATAAGCAGGAAACAGTAACAAATCAAGGAACAAATCAAGCGAAACAAAATTCTAACGTAATAACTTTTGGAAATAAATAGCTTGTCAAGTTCTTAAGAAATCTTCATCAGTGATCTGAATTCCATGGGCCATAGCATCATCAGTGCATTATGGAGGCTTGCTCACTCATCTATTCTTGGTTATCGTGGTAATTTTCAGGACCATCACTTCTAAAATCANCGTGTGTGAATTTAAATACAGGGGATTCTCTATCCATAGTTTCTCAGGGGACTGACAAAAAATTTCAATACATGTCGACTTGAAATGCAGATACAGTAGAACCCAGTTATAACATGTTTCAAGGTGTCAGCAAAATAAAGTTTTAAATGCAGGAAAATGTTATAAGCAGGAAATAGTAACAAATCAAGCGAAACAAAATTCTAACGTAATAACTTTTGGAAATAAATAGCTTGTCAAGTTCTTAAGAAATCATCAGTGATCTGAATTCCATGGACCATAGCATCATCATTGCATTATGGAGGCTTGCTCACTCATCTATTCTTGGTTATCGTGGTAATTTTCAGGACCATCACTTCTAAAATCATTAATACTTCAAGTGTGAACTATTTTCCGTATCTGCTTTTAGACTACTGCATTGTTAATATGTCTGAAATTTTACATAAGAGAAAAACTGCATTCGAGTTGCTGCAAGGAATTGAACAAATACTGATGTTATAAGCAGGAAATGGAAAATATTAATATTGTTGTATGCAGGAAATGAAACCATGAGTCCTTATGGAGAAATGGTGGGACAGTGTAATAATGGTGTTATATGCAGGAATGTTTTAACAGTGTTCTACTGTAAATGAAAAATGGGACCATAGAATTTGATCCATGGATGCAGATTTTCAATCCATCTGGGTTTAACACATACAGGTTTCACTGTATCCAGTAAAATCCCATTGTTACAAGACCTGTAACTATGAAAACTTGTTACGCATACATATATATATATACACAGTGAAACCTCTGTTATTCGTTTTTCATGGGACCTACTGAAAAAAACTCAGCATGCGGGAAAACTCAACATGTGGACCACTCTCCTCAAAAAGTAAAACCTAACCTCAAAAAAAAAAATTATCTTCATTGTTGGGTATACTGAGTTGATTGCCTGTAATGAACAGTGGGAATATCTTAAATACTGGATGAAAAAACATATTTCAATAATTTAATATAGTTATTGTATTATAAAATATTGAAATGCACTTAATTTCGAAAATGCACTGAATGTTTACATAAAATTCACTAAATTTCTGCCAAATGTAAAAAAAAATAGAAAATCAAACAAAATTTATCAAAAACAATGATTTAAAATAGAAACGTGCTAAAAATTGTTAAAATTGAAGTACAGTAATAAAGTATTATACGTAGTTTCATCATAATAATGCTGCATTTGATATTTTTTACTTCTCTTTGGAGGCAAATACGCAGTTTTTTGAGTTTGACATATAAAAATCCAATTTTTTTAAATTATATTTTACACCGCTAAAAATTCCGTTGCCCGCTAAATGTTTTTAATTTTCGCCAAATTTAACGGAAAGTATGCTAAGTTGACAACACTCACCATCTTGTTTGACAGTTGGTATCACTGCATTACTCTTAAAAAAAGTTACTAGCATAATTTTATCTTAACAGAATTATTCCGTGAAAACATACTGTTCCCCTTAATAATTTACATGGTTATTTACCGTACTGACCTAAAAATAATTACGTTTCCATTGTGGAACGAGAGTAAAGTTCAAATCCGTTCCGTCCATTATGAATGTTTGGTTCTGGTCCGTACCACATCCATTATATATACGTGTTTTATTTGCGCGAATATTCGTTTGCTTACTTGAAACAGAGAAATGCCTGCAATTATTATGCTTTACCTGTTTTTCGACGTGAGTAATTTAAAACAAATAGTGATTGAATTATCAAAAATAAATTATGTGGTTGTTAACAATTGCAACGTTTCACAACTAGTTGCGTACACTAGCATTTGAGGTAAGAGAGTGTCTGTTTACCTGCTCTTGGCGCTACTGAATTTTGGTAGTACCAGTTTTAAGATAGTTTTTTCACAGATAAACAATAGTTCCGAATATATTTTTGTTTTCGTACAGAATATCTGATCGATGGATGCGGCTAAATTAAGGATTTGAGGGTGTAACATGCGGGTTTTTTTAACATTGTTTATATAGGATATTTGTTGGGACCATACAAAAAAATTGGCTGATACGGGAAATCGACATAAACGGGAACGCAACAACGAGGTTTCACTGCATATGAATATGCATGTGTTATCAAAAAATATTATCCACTTGAGATGTAACTGTTTGAATGATATAATCGGTTGTTAAAATACCTGCGTACCTGGAAAGTTTTTATTAGGAGGTATTTGCAACGAGATCTAATTTTGAATTATTTACAAACTATCGTATTGCTCCAAAAATAAACAGCATAATTTTATACAATTTTTAAGATATAAAACTTGTCTGTGGCTTATTATCGCATATATATGAAAATAAATTATCAAAAGTCATTATTCACATAACTATGACAACCACAGAACCTTCCCGCTACTGTAAAAGAAATAACATTCAACATGACACGACATTGGCTCTTCTTTTGTTTTCAATGTATACATGAAAATCTGTGAAGATATTAATCTATGGAGAGCAAGCAGCAGAATCAACATGGCGTACAGTGTAACCACGCTATAACTGACAATGGCAAGATAAATTATTGCTATAGCAATCATCACATCCAAAAATTACTGTGCAGTATCAATTCATGCACTCAATTCTTAGGCATCTGTATTTGTGTTTTCTGAATGCCATTATGCGCATGGAAGCTGACAAATACCTACAACGTAGCAGATCTGACAGCAGCATTTTCCACACTAGACAATCGTTCACGTAAAGATTATTAAAATTAGAATAGCTTATTGGTAGTTTTAAATAAACTTTTTTTTTTCTTTCTTTTCTTCAGTAAACTCTCACATCAAAGACAAATTAAACACACACAACATCTGCCTTAACCAACTGAATGATTCAGTTTCGACATCTAATTTGTATATATTGGCAGGCACTTTATTTCCGAGAATAACTGCAGATTTTATTTGTCATTCTTTGAAACATAAACAATATGTGGAAGGCTGAATGCTACACTGCAGATGATAAAACTACTACCCTACTGAGTGGAGTAAAAGCTACTCTCTTTTTCCTTTTGTCATATCTTCATCTCACTTTTACTTGGGCAAGGGACACCNACATCTAATTTGTATATATTGGCAGGCACTTTATTTCCGAGAATAACTGCAGATTTTATTTGTCATTCTTTGAAACATAAACAATATGTGGAAGGCTGAATGCTACACTGCAGATGATAAAACTACTACCCTGCTGAGTGGAGTAAAAGCTACTCTCTTTTTCCTTTTGTCATATCTTCATCTCACTTTTACTTGGGCAAGGGACACCNACTGAGTGGAGTAAAAGCTACTCTCTTTTTCCTTTTGTCATATCTTCATCTCACTTTTACTTGGGCAAGGGACACCCTCCCTCTACACTACCTCCCCTTTCCCAAATGCTTGTTTGATCAAAACTTTTTCAAGGGCGTCGGGTGTATAGAAAATGCCACTCCTCTTGTGTTTACCTTCTTTGTCTATGGTGAGAAGAAAGAAAGTTGACATTCTTTTGACCACTCTGATGTGGGTTTGTTTGCAGACAAAATAAAGAAAGAAAACATTTACAGATATTTCAACTTTAAGGAAGAGTGACAAAGTTACTTGTAAAAAAAAATTTGCCAGGGCTTATATTTGAATTAATCTTGTTTTCACTTTTCTATGATGAAGTTTAATGGTGCGGATTATTTTCGGAGCAGTACGTTCATACATAAACATTTTTGGGTCTTGAAGCTTTTAAATTTTATTATAAAGATTTGCAGTGCTGAAGAAAAAAAATATGGCTGAAGGCTTGCTTTAGACAAATGCAAAATGCATAGTAGTATTACGACAAAATCATTGACATTGTAGAATCGGGAGAGAAAAAAAATACGTACACTTAAAAATTCACTTGACAAAAAATGTTGTGACGTTGTTACGGTTAAGTACAATTCTGTTTGAAACAAAAATTGTGAATTGCAAAGAACGACTAAAACATGCGGTTTTCAGTTTAGGAAAGACACACAAAGGGTGGTTTTCATTATTTAATCTTCACGTGCTGTTTTCCACAACAGAACTCGCTGGACGGAACGTAGTAATGTCTTAGAAAGATGTGTTACTGAAACATCAGATAATGCACTGTATTAAAACACTTTTACACGTTTATTGTGTAAAAGTTGGTACTGATATAATAAAGTAACAACTAAAGTAGCAATTATTTCAACAATTCTGTGATGGTACACGCGAAGTTGAGCACAACGGAGTAGGTAGTGCTCGACCTTGTAAGTTGTAAAATGTGTGGGAGCGGAAAGTTGCCTAGTGCGGGACCAGCTCAGTTAAAGGATAGGGTTTTACACGTCATGTGATTTTAGGGTAGTCTCGGCCACCTTTCACTGTATCGCTATCCAACAAAAATTACCTAGTTCCCTTTAAAGAGAGGAACAATACTGCAAAAGAGCAAATAGAAGTAAATCAATAAGTTTTGGTTTATTTTTGGATTCCATTGATGAAGTATGAACCCATTAGCTTATTTTAGCTTATTTTTCTATACTTTGTCGTATGATGCATAAAAGTTTTTGATACTTTAGGTAATTCAAATTAAGATAATTCATATTGCCTTCATTATAAAATATACATTTTTTATTACATCAAAATAATCTTTTAATCACGCATTCTGTTAATTTATATAAAATTTTAATTTTAGCTTTTTCACCCTAATCACCTACATACCTTCAATTTTCAAGGTATTAGAAATTTTACAAAAAACTTTTTGTAGCAAATTGGCTTGGGCAAAGATAGAAACAGTGTTTTTTGTTGGAAAGGGATGTTGTGAGAGGTGGACTAGACACACCTGAAATAAACCGAATTCTTTAGCTCGGCCAGTCCGGCACTCTGCAGCTGCATTAACGGAAACAACAGACTGATGAGTTCATCCAAACAAATGCATCAGTGCTGCCAGGTTTGGCGGTCATTCCACAGTTGCCATCTTTCTTTGCGGAAACGAGACAAGGTGATAAAGTGAAAAAACTGACACTGTTCACATTAGAGGCATACGGTCTTGCCACCAGAGCTAAACTCATCTGCTCCAGCTAAACTGACTTAAACACGCAATGTTATATATAATAGCCAAAGCATTCTTCAGTAGAGGCTACCCCAAATCGCTGGTTGACAAACAAATTCAGCATGCCACTTCAACCACAGACCATCAAACAAATATCAGCAACTCAGATATCCCTCTGGTTGTCCCGTACCACGAGGGCATGGACAAACTCAGAACCATTCTCAACTGCAGACACAAAATTCTGGCCTCATCACCACTCACTCAAAACTTGTTCTACAAACCAGCCACATTGGTCTTCAAACAACTCTCCAACCTTCGAACCAAATTTCTGCACACCAAATTGCCACCCAATGCCACAGCCTGTAATATCACCACCCTCAGAGGGTCTCATCCTTGCAACAGCCCACGTTGTAGCTCTTTTACTATAAACGAGTCTTCCACCTCCAACTGCAGGCTCACCAATCAGACTTATCCCATCCAGGGCAGCTACAACTGTGCGACAGAAAATTCACCTACCAGCTACAGTTCGTGCACTGCAATGCAGAGCACATTGGCCTTACTACGAACACTCGCAGATAGAATGAATGGCCATAGAGCAGACACCAAACAAGCCATAACTGGGGCAAATGTAAATTTACAGGAGAAGCCAGTTGCGCACATGCAGCATCTCACAACCAGAACTGACTCTTGTTACACAACCAGACTGGTGAGGGTCTTTCTACTTATAAATAGTCAGAACTGCGACGCTGGGAACTGGCTCGCCAATGCATCACAAAATCCAGACAGAAACCTGGCTTAAACATAAGGTAACCCTCCGTCACATTTCAAATTTCCCGCCTTGCCCTAGTTCGCTTCCTGGCCGCTAGGTTTATTGGTTGCCAACCACCGCACACCAAACTGGAGTGTGCCACCACTCGCCACCTGATGAAGCTGGCCTATCCAACAAACTATCACACGACCACACATCCACGTGGAATGTGTGTATCTATCCACGAGTGCCGCCCTGTGTATACTTCTGCATTGTCTACATTTTATAATGTAACCAGTAGCATAACGGCCTCTTCCCGCCATATCTCTCTCTGTCCCCCTCCCTCACTCACCATATTTTTTTGTGTGCGCGTGTACATGTGCATCACCAAAAAAAACTCTGGTCCATAATAATGTGATTTCGTATTTTGTATAAACTATTACAGTTAACTGTTTCATATAATGCTTGTTCTCTTTTCAGCATTTTACTTACTCTATAGTATAATTAATTAGTGAACTTTAATACAATGTTGTTCATAATGGGAGTGCTGGTTTCATGCATTCAGGACTAGTGATTAATGACCCAAGATGTTGTATCTCTGTAGTGTCTAAACTTTGGTAGCTCAGTGGCCTGAAGCCACTTTATAAAGATGTATCTGTTTGCAGAATGCAGACACGAGGCGACAGTGTGAACCGGCTGGTGCAGTCGTCCCTGTTGGAGAAGCTGGTGAAGGTCAACAGACTCGGAGAGGCTTGTAAGCTCGCTCTAGCCATGCTGGAGAAAAACATTGTGCCCACGAACCGTGTCTTCAACTTCCTGATGAACAAGGTGGCGATGGCTGGAGATGTTGGTGCCGTGGTCAACATTGGTGCTCACCTCACAGCAGTAAGGAGCGCTTCTATAACAGTTTTTCGGTAGTGATCCACTAGAAAGGCCTTCCTGTTAGTCCTAATTACTGGTTTTACTCATTTCATGGATCACAAATTTTATGTAAGTTTTTCAGTTCAAGTGTTAATTTAACTTTTATTTTCTTATGTTTATCTATGTTCTGTAATCAAAAACATGCATTTTGAATGTTAGATAGGTTAGGCCTAACTTTTGTATGTGTGTTGCAGTAAATTGTGTTACTATGAACGATGAGAATGTAAACATTTGAAATTCAGTGTGATTCAAGGTGATTGGCATGTTGTATGGCTGTGTGTGAGCTGCTAAAACGTGTTGTCTCAATCGGGTAAACTCTGAATACAAGACATAATCGTTGAACATTTTTGCTCCTCCAGACTGGATCGAGATGTTAGCAACCGGGAGTGTAATTACGTTCTCGGGAAAACTGATTTAGAGCAAAGCGTAAATTTAAACAAAGAGTGTTTGTGCGTGTGCAATAGTTGCCATGGCAGCAGCAACAACAGACTTGCAACTCATCATTTTTTATTGCATGGCGGACAAAATAAACAAAGTTGGTGCAAGTCTATACAAATTCAATAGTCACTCTGAGAAGCTAGAAGAGTTTGCAATAGCATTTGAGGAAGTTGCAGATAAAATAAAATAATTCTTAGCTAACTATTTTGCTTTGTTTGCAGTTTCACCAAAAGCCAAAATAAAAACAATTCAGGAGTTGAAGGAAACTTTTGTAAATTTTGAAAATTTTTTTAGGCATCTTTGAAAAGCACATAATAAATGCACAGTCAGAGCATATCAGTTAGTTTCACGAGAGACATGTGTTGGTGCAGTGTACTGCCGTCGCCACTGCCTAAGTAGGGCAGAGTGGGCTTCCTTTGTGGAGTTATTTAAATTCATTGTGCATCAAGACTGTTCTCTCAGTAATATGCAGATTGGAGAAGAAATACAAAAACTTGGGTTACTGCCACTGTTGTGGCGACTTTACCCGAAACTCAATTCGGAATGCCACTAGCGGACTATAACGAATTTTCAGCTAGTAAAAACGAATGCTTGGCGGCAGATGCACTCGAACTCAACCTACCGCCATGATGTCCAAACGAAGACTGGCCCTTCTTCCACACGGTCAGGGCCGCCAACCCTTGAGAGGCGCTGACAACCGATGAACGCGCACAAAGTCAGGCCCGCGGGGAATACAAAAAGGGTTCCGCACAAGAAATGAGTTTAACTAAAATAACCNCTGTTCACATTGTCAGCGCTTCCACAAAGCCTCTTCTTGACGATAAACACTTATTTAGTATACTACTCGAAGCACATGCACGTGTTTTTACCGGCGACACGAAGGCAAAACAAAAACGACTATGCCGGCAATTATCCGGCCCGGAGGACCAAAATGTTGTGGCGACTTTACCCGAAACTCAATTCGGAATGCCACTAGCGGACTATAACGAATTTTCAGCTAGTAAAAACGAATGCTTGGCGGCAGATGCACTCGAACTCAACCTACCGCCATGATGTCCAAACGAAGACTGGCCCTTCTTCCACACGGTCAGGGCCGCCAACCCTTGAGAGGCGCCGACAACCGACGAACGCGCACAAAGTCAGGCCCGCGGGGAATACAAAAAGGGTTCCGCACAAGAATTGAGTTTAACTAAAATAACCACACAAGTTCGGTGATGAAAAGTACGAAAGGTCTAAGAACTAANGCCACCATTCATGTTCAGAAAATTCTTCATTTACCAGCTGTGGATGACAACCCCACAGAATCTTCACACTTTGTTGGTACAGTACAGGAAAATTTTAATACACCATAAGGTTAAATATCTAAAATTTATATAGGAGGACAGGGATTCAAGTACTCACAATGCAGAACTTGAATTACTGTCCTTTTAGTATATATTTTGGGTAGAGCCTAGCGGCCTACTTGTAACCTTAACTCTGATCTAAAATTTAGTTTGTGAAAAACATTTCCCATAACTGGGATTTACCAAAGTCTGATATGGGTCTGGCCCATAGGCGAGGCCAACCCTTACACGAGGGCGACACTTTAGTGTAACGTGCTACGGGCAACGTCGTCGTCCCAATCTAGTCTTGCCACAGCAGCGGCCCCCTCGCAAGAATGAGCATAATGCCATACACGCCACAAGCGCCCCATTTCTGCTGTGATGTCAGGGATTACAACCCCGCTTTACACCCCGGTGCGCGCATACGCCTCCGGCTCTTGGCATTGAAGGGGAATGCCACCCAGCTTCAGCTGTCTTCGACCAATGAGCATAATGCCATAAACACCACAAACGCCCCATTTCTGCTGTGATGTCAGGGATTACAACCCGCTTTACACCCCGGTGCGCGTTTACGCCTCCGGCCCTTGGCATCGGAGGGGAATGCCACCCAGCTTCAGCTGTCTTCGGCCATCTCCACTGCACCTCATCATCATCTCTCTCTCTCTCTCCCCGCCACCCGTGCCTGTCCTGTGTTCCAGGTATAAATAAAACACTTGGTTGTCAACAAGTGTGACTCGTGCAGCTCCTTTGCAGGACGTCACTCTGCCCGGCCGCGGACCAAAGCTTTACAACTTCACTGCTACTACCTGCCCAGTGCAGCACCAGTTGCAGAACGTTGCACTGCCCGACCGCTAACCAAAGTCTTCAGCACAGCTAGCCACGCACTTACAGCCTACGAGTCAGAGTACCGGCTGCCTGGGGTTACCCGCACCACCGCGTCTTCCGAGACCAGGCCAAACCTCTGTTGGCAACCTAGGTTTGGCCCTTCAGGCCCTAATCAGAGTACAGTCTGGATAGGTGTTTAATTATTTCTGCAATAAACAGACATTATCCAAATTGGCTGATTTATCTCTAACAACTGGTATTCTTCTAACCTGCCTCCTGTCTCATACTTCATGCCTCATGAAATTATATCTTACGAGCAAAGTTAATAAAATTCACTAAGCACATTAATTTCCTGAAATTTAATTACTCAACGGTGTTTTCCACTCTTATTGAGAAAATTTTAAATCTTTAGTCCTATTGATTAATTTACTGAGTACGTAATCTATAATCTTATTAGGACTTTAATACTTTATGTAGAGTTGACTTAATTTCTTTGTGTCACTGACCTTCTGTGTGTGCTTGGCAGGACCAGAAGAAGATAGTGACCTACGACAACCGACTGTGCAATGCGTACACAGTGTCTGGCCGCTCCAGCGAGTACCTCCAACTGCTGGAACAGGAGCTCGACCATGCCAGTGACGACAACCTCGACAAGGTGGCTGGAAAGTTCCCTCGAGGTGGCGCAACAGGTCTCCTCATGAACAAACCTGATATCGTACCACAATGTGAGTTTACATCTCAATCTTTCACTACCTGGCTCTGAAAAGTATTTGTACTCAATTTGGTTCTGTCGTCATCTTTTTCAGCAAATGCTTTTCTCAGAGGATATTCAAAAAGATTGGAAAATTGATTCCATAATTCATAGCTACTTGCCTAATATTAGAGACCTAAAAAAATAGGTATTATTTTTCTTAAAAATAGCTGTTTCTTACCTAGAAAATAGGTGTTATCTTTTTATGCAGCATACAACCTTTTATGCATCAAAAATTCATTTTTCAAATGATAAACATTTTTGCTACACTATAAGCACTTCTAAAATGCAAAAATATATTTATAACTGTAAAGAATAATTATAAAAACTGCTAACAAACAGAATGTGCACCTTCACAGAAAAAAATCAGTAAGGTAATACGTACCTACATAATATGTAACTAATTTACTGTAACACATTCTTTCAGCTGCTTGTAAAAAGTCTACAGTTAGTCATCAAACGAAAGCATGGAATATGTTTCTATATTCTCTTCTTTCAAATTTTGCCTTCTGTCAGCAACTACTAAATTGTAGTGGCTAAGAAGGCGCTCACCGTCGACATTGTTGGACATTGCTGCTGAAGTAAATTCTTTATATTGTACTCCCAAAGCCAGCAGTAATTTTGCTACAACTGATTCTTTTTCTTCCGTGACCACATCTTGAACAGCTTTAAGAAATTCATAGCCCTTATCGAACAGAATTATCCATTCCATTGAATACAGGAATTTGATAATAAAAAAAAAATAAGCAAAACACTTTTAGTTTCATTCAATAAAATGTTTTTTGGACTAAAGAGCAAGAGTTGATGCTTTTTGGCATTTCTGTTTCACAAGTGCTTTTTCAGTGGTGGTGAGAGATGAGTCTGATGAAATCAGAGTTTCAACCTGGGAATCAAATATACCTTTTGATGTGCCATCAAAGCCTTCCAACAAATCATTTAGCCATTCATATAGCATTTGTGCTGTGGGGTACCGAGAGCCTTCAAGTTTTGTGAGAAAGTCTGCAATACCAGCTGCATGGGTTTTTACAAATGTGCACTGAGTAAGAACCACATTCACATCTTTTCCTGATATACAAGCTAGGTAGTTAATACCACCGTTGTTGATAGCCTTCATTTCATCGAGCTTGAAGAAGTTAACAATATCAATAAAGTATTCTGACAAATAAAACACTGCTCTGAACCACGAGTTCCATCGGGTATTCACTGGTATTGGGAACAGATTTGCAGCTTTAGTTGTATGTTCAGCTTTCTTTTTTGTGTATTCAAAAATGCTGTTTTGACTTTTACCAGTGTCATTTTCTTTTAGTCAGTTCAATGCACAAGATGTGACCTACTAATGCTAGTTTGTGGACCCAGCACTGAACATGGATCACATGCTCTCCAAAAAGGACCTGCATTGTCGTCACACATTTGGTCATGTAACGTGCAGAGTCTGTAACAATTGCTNCTGCTTTAGTTGTATGTTCAGCTTTCTTTTTCGTGTATTCAAAAATGCTGTTTTGACTTTTACCAGTGTCATTTACTTCAGTCAGTTCAAGTGACCTACTAAGGCCAGTTAGTGGGCCCAGCACTGAACATGGACCACATGCTCTCCAAAAAGGACCTGCATTGTCGTCACACATTTGGTCATGTAACGTGCAGAGTCTGTAACAATTGCTTGAAATGTTTTTGAAATTGACACCATATTTATTAACACACTCATCTATAGCCCAAGAGCATGTCGTTGCATCTGCTTTCTCCAGAATGATTACTGCACCTACCTTCAAAACTGGTTCTGTTACACTGTCTGAACAAATCTTAAAAAGCACAACAAACACACATCTTCCTTTGGTATCTGTCGTCTCGTCACAAAGTATGACAATATTTTTCTGCTGAAGAAGTTCCTTTACTGCATCAAAGTGTGCCTGTGCTGCCACAGGAACATATATTTCTCTGAGAGAATTCACACAAGGTAAGTCTCCAGCACCTTAAACAATAATTTGAGTAATACTAAGACAGCAATGTCCAACATTTTTATTTGCTAAGGTAAGTATTACTTGAACTAGGTCTTGTTCAAAAACCTTAGTAGGTCAACAGGCCTAGTTGTAGTTAAAAATATAAATTTGGAAATTACACTTACCTTCAATAAATTCAGTCATCCATCCTCTTAAACTAGGATCATCTAGCTTTTCAAGCGGTATGTTGGCTTTTGCAAAAGCTTCAGTTGTTTTAATAGCAAGATCATCAACTGCCAATTTTCTTCTTTTTGAGCTACTAAAGCACGCACAGACGTTTGAACTTGAGCAGGCGAATCAGCTTCTTTTTGTTTGTTTGAAAGGTTAATATGTTTTCGAGTTTTTGTATGTTTTAATACCGAGTCTTTCTTTTCATACGAAACTATGCAGTTACACAAACGGCACGTTACAGTTTGAGAATCAAAAGCATAAAGATCGTCACTTTGGAACTCTGCTGCTCATTGCTGTACATGCACTGCTGGTTTTGGCATCTCGGTCAAGAAAATAACACGAAATTGCACCTAACCTGTGTGAACTAAAAGTGTCCTTGATGGCTACGTTCGTTTTGTATCTAATTTTATAGATACAACTAATTCTAGTTTGTTTACATCACGTGTTATGTACTTGCACATGCAAAGTTAGCGAGGATAGCTGCGGTTATTGCTTCAGGAAGAAATAAAATTCTNTGGCTACGTTCGTTTTGTATCTAATTTTATAGATACAACTAATTCTAGTTTGTCACGTGTTATGTACTTGCACATGCAAAGTTAGCGAGGATAGCTGCGGTTATTGCTTCAGGAAGAAATAAAATTCTTTCCAACAGCCGTATTTTGCAGAAAACAAAATTGGGTAACGTAAGTCTGCAATTATTCCAAGGAACCAAATTTAAATTCCAATTACGTAATTTGTATGTAAACGAGCATCGGTATAACTGCAATTTGTTGACATGTTTGCCAACGTAACAAGAATATCTGTATCATTTCTGTTCTAAAACTTTTAACTTTTAGATAAACAATGATAGTGTAATTTTTTTTTTTCTTTCCATATTTAGTTAGCAAAGCAACAAAACAGATCATATTGTAACACTCATCCCACGAATATTGGTTTAGTTGCAAACGGGCAGTGTAAATTTTCAAAATAGATTTATTTGAAGTAAAATGGGAAAAATCACTTTATACAAACTAAAATGCTAAAATTCGCAATATTTTATTTTTTCAGGTTATGTATTAATAATTGAGAATTGGAAGAAATTCTAAATCCTTGTGTGCAAGTATGTAAAAAAATTTCTTTAAAAAAAAAATCACTTGTTTGTGCATTTTATCTCAGTGATATCGTGAAATGAAGTATGCTTTACAGTGCTAAACAAATTGTTTGGTACTAAATATGGTTAATAAAGTGGAACCCTGTTATTACAGTGGTATCTCTATACATTGATCCTCAGTACATGTGGACTTTCAATGAATGCGGTCTTGAAAAGCAGATAAATCAAAAATGGGACCACAGAATATGTTCCATGGATGCGGACTTTCAATCCATCTGGGTTCAATGCATAGAGGTTTCACTATACATCCCCTTTTATAACATTTTTCTGTTTAAGAGCCTGTGTCACCCACCATATTGAATTTTTATTTCCTCCTAATTCAAATTTGAGAGGAGATATTGAAAAATGTGATAGAAGCTTAGCTAATTACCTTACCCATAATTGCAGACACAAAATATGAACTAATAACTCATTTTTATGCTACAATTAACTTAGTACCAAATTTTATTTATTAATTTAACCTCAGCTTTTAATGACAACCAGGGATCGCCTATTAACAACCAGGTTCAAAAATTTGCACATAACCATGAAATGTAATGCATCTCTAATGAAACATTTTCAATAACGACACAGCCTCTTAATAAGCTGCCTTTTTTTTTTGTCCACAAACATGTTTTTCAATACAAAATTACTCGCTTATAAAGTTTTCCTTTATCTAGGGCTGACATTTCTTGGGACCCTTGAGAAATTTTATGACAGGGTTCTACTGTATGTAATAAAAGGGGTTTTAATCGAGCAAGGCTTTGAATTGTAAGTATTATTGTACGTATAATATAAAATTTACTAGCAGAAGCAACATACTCGTTCCTAATATTTATCGCTGGAACAATAAAACAAAACTATTCAACCACAGATGAATATGCTTCCTAGCACAACATGGTGAAAAAAATGGACAGAAGAGAACTCTAGTGGTCAAGTTTGTAACTACTATCATGGAATATTTCCAGCCATGTGCATCGTATAGTTCAGTTGTTATGTTTTTAAGCCTTTAACATCAAAGCTACTGAAGATAATATTATACATACTGACTTTCTTATATTGGTAAGTAGTTGCGGTTTTATTCAGCTCCTACATTTTAAAAATGGGATTGTGTCAATTTTTTTAGATTTAATAAAACGTAACTTTGAACTCGAGGTTGTGCAAAAGATTACCTTAGTTTTGAGTAATTTACAGGTATGTTAAAATAAGGGTAAAGTTTTCTCCAGTGCAATTCACATGTGGCAACATGCTAACTAAATATTTCAAGGTTAGAAAAAGCAGAAAATGAATGTGTGTAGAAATATAAATTTCCTCTTTCTCATCAAACCAGGTAAATCCTACCACACGTGGGAACCAGTGTGTAAGTGTGGTGTGTTGGATGTGTAGTCGAGCAGCTCGCGGAGAAGTTTGCTGCGCGGGGCATCACCACACCGATGAACGTCCTGTGGAGCCACTGCCTAACACAAGGGCAGGATGAGCGAGCCAAGGAGATCTGGAGCAAGTACCTGTCGTCTAGCCCGCGCGTCATGTTCCACAGTGTGTTGGAGATGGCGTACAAGAACAATGACGCTGCTCTCGTACGCAAGTTGCTGGGAGTGTTGTCTGGGAGCCAAGTGTCGGAGGAAGCGCTGGCCGTTATCTACACCGCCGGCATCAACATCCTTAGTAAGCCAGCTGCACTGCTTTCCTCGCTTGTTCCCAGTAAATTTCGCCTTTGGAAAAACTTTTGCATGGAATTAGGAAAAGTAGTGACACTAACCCTGACATCCAAGTAAGAATTGACTTTTTTCACAGCTCCTTATTTTACACTTTCCTGCGATGTTACTCCTACTTTATTTAGTCTTGTTCACAGTTTTTAATTTTTGCATTTTGCAACTATTTTTTCTGGTCCTTTTAAAAGTGTAAATACTGATGTTTCACTGGCCATCTTTCTACCTTCCACCGCTCCAAGTTTCTTTCACGTGTTCATGTAATTCAATGTGTGTTGCTCATAAGCAGGTTTATTGTGTCAGAGTGTTTTTGAAGGGGCAGGTTGTAGTGTGAATTGTTTGTCAAAAATATATAAAAGGACAGGAATTCAAGTACTCTCAGTGTAGTACTTGAATTCCTCTGCTCTTACATTTTTGGAAGCCTAGTAGCCTACTTGCAACCTTAACTAACATGTGAATTGTTTGGGTTTATAGTGAGGGACAGCAAGGTGGAGGAAGCGCTGACGATGCTAAAGGAAGGGATCGGCGCGACGTGTCTGGAGAACATGGGCACAGTCGCGTTACAGAGGCTCAAGGAGAAGGTGGAGCAGCAAGGAATGACATTCCCCTACACCATACCTGGCAAGGTAGCCGTCCATCAGTCAATTAGATATCATACTCATAATTTTACATTTTCCCAATAAGGGGCCCGCCTACGTGAAGCTATTTTCCGCGTTGAATGCTGAGAAGTGCGGGTCCCCCCTGTGGACCGGGCCATCTCAAACTGAAAAGCATAAAAAAGTGATATGTACATGAAATTTTTACTATTGTGGAGCTGAATGTACACGAAACTTTGTGTAGTGACTACAATGAGTGATTTTATAAGATTAATTGGTAGCTTTTATGTTGTACAGTAATGGTTAAGTGATGAACAATAACAAATTATGTCTTCGTTGGGCCATTCACTGCCTTTCTGAAGTAGAACTATTTGTTATGTTGATTCACACTTACCTGACACAAGATGTGGGTAATATTTATTATTTTTGCAGGAAACTTGTATCATAAGAAACAGCAAGTATTAGATGTGAGAAAATTACCCTCACTTGCCTCTTTATTATATGTAGAGTGAAACTTTGTATTTATGTTCCCGCAATTAACACTTATTTATTTAGGTATGGTTTATTCTACATTAATTTGTGTTTCACATTCCCTAAAATTACACTCTCTGATAAACGTATGAAAGATGTTAAACTGAAGTGTCTCCCAACCCCATCCACCCGAAATAAAATAAACAGATCCCCAACAGTATAACTTAGCCATAGCAAAAATAAAGTTGGAATGGTAATCTACATTGATCATAGCATTTCTTTACACATTTTGTATTCGTCATAGATAGAACAGCTATGGCAGAAGGATACATGGCCGCTGTGCCATATTTCTAGAACTGGCAAATTTTATTGAACATATGTAGTATACCAGTTGTAAATGTGCTTTTTATAACCAATAATGAATTCTCGTGTGTGGCTCGTGCATGACTCATACAAGTATTTTGTATATGATAGCAGAAATCAATAATAGTGACCTTCCCACAATTTACTTTTTTCTTGTGTTCCCTTAAAAAGTGCAAATAAGGGGTTTTACTGTATTTGTATTGGTAAGATAAACTGGAAGTATATTCATAGGTAAAAATGCTCAGCACTATAAAATGTATGAGGTGGACAACACAGGAAAAAGTGCGTGCGTATCTTTAACTGTTGTGGCCTTATTTTTTGTTACAGAATGCTAAACATAGCTCTTCTTCATCTTCGTCAAGTTCGAGTGATGAGGATTAACTTCAGATTTTCATCAGAACTGCACATAGTATTAATTCATCTGAATCATATTTCACGATATTCATCCATTACAGAGCAATGCTAGTCGCTGAGTGTTAAGTTTTGTAAAGTGAATGTTAATAAACTTTCTTTTTGTATAATCTGAGCTTAATTTTATTAAGATCCTTTTAATACCTCATACACTAAGTGTAATTTGATGTTCTTACAATTCTAAACACATACTGCGTGTTACTAATCTATGTTGTGTACAGATGTGGGTGCAACTACATGTATAGTAGGGAGCTGACGAGAAGGCAAGGCGGGGTGGTGGTCAGGGCCGCAACCCTCCCTTGTCCCCTTCCGGCGTTTAAAGACCACTGTCAGAGTAACGGGTCACCCTCGCTACTAGTCATCCCAAAAGAAACAGCTCTCTGGAAGTCAGTCACGAGTTAGTGTTGGTTGCGTGCGTATCAGGACGGTATATTATGGTGCTGTCTAGGAAGAAAGGAAAAACTATGCACAGCGAAGCGAGGGAGGTGATCAGACATGTGATAAATAAATATGACGAAGAAGCTACTGATGGTCAAGTAAAACATTTATTATCTCAATCCAATCTGCATGCATCAGAATACACTGGAATTTCTATGAGAAGTGTTTCCAGAATTCGTAAAGAAGGCGCCGATGCTTGTAACAGTTCGCTGTCAACACCAGGCAAACACCGAAAGTGTCCGCATGAATGAAATGTGTGCTGTGACTCATTGGATAAGAGAGTAATCAGAGACATTCATGATTTTCACTTAGTACAGAAACAATTACCAACATGTCCTAAGCTTCTCGTTGCTTTGAGAGACAAAAATTTATTTCCCATGGGGTGTTCACACGCTCAGGCGGATACTGAAAGAAATGGGGTTTAAATGGAAACGGTGTAACAGTTCTCGGAAACTATTAGTGAAAAGACCGCACATTGTCCACTGGCGTTGTAAATACTAAAAATCAATTCTCCACCACAGAATGGAGGGGCGCCCCATAACTTAAATTGATGAAACCTGGGTTGATAGCAACATCACATTTAACAAATGTTGGCAAAGTGATACTGAACGTGGTGTGTTAACCAACAGCAGTTCTTCGAACCGTTTAATTGTTGTTCATGCAGGTGCTAAAACTGGATTAATTGAAAATGCACTGTTAATTTTTCCAGCAGGCAGAGCTACGGGGGACTACCATGGGCAGATGAATTCTGCGAACTTCGAAAAGTGGATGCATAATCAGTTATTTCCAAACCTACCGGAAAAGTCTGTTGTTATTATGGACAATGCGCCTTACCACTCAGTGCAAGAAAATAAACCCCCATCGAAGTATGCAGTGAAAAAGGAAATGGAGTCATGGTTGACCAATAACAACATTTCCTTTGCTCATGAAATACGAAAAACAGAACTTTTCGAGTTAATTGCGCAGAACAGGAAGCCTGGAAAAGTAGTTCACATTGACAAACTTTTAAAACGGCATGGACACAATGTTCTTAGACTTCCTCCTTATATGTGCGAACTTAATCCCATTGAACTAGCATCGTCTAAAACAAAGAGACTAGTGCGGGAAAAGAACATTACTGCTAGCTTGTCGTTAACAAAGCTAATGGAAATCACGACGGAAGCAATATCTTCCGTCGCTGAAGAAGACTGGCAAGGATTCTGTTCGCATGTCCAAAATATAGACGCAGACTACTGGCAAAAGGACTATCGTGTGGAAGACGCAATATACAGTTTTGTGATATGCCTAGGCCGTGACTCCAGTGGCTCGAGTGATTCATCTGACCACTAATTTTCCTCTTACGAATCGGAACTGGCGCTGCCACTTCCCGAAAGTGAATAAATTATCACTGATCAACATAATCCACTTTTTGAGGTAAGCTGTAAGAGTATATCTTTTCAGAGTATTTTAAAGTTATGCATTTCTGATCTTAAACGTATGCCATCAAAATTGTTTTCAGGTCAGTATGGTTGTTTCACAGGTATTTAAGTAGGGATGGGTCGAATAACCAAAAATGTCTATTCCGGTTCCGGTGCCGATTCTACAATTTAAATATCGATTCCAGTATTTGGTTCTATGTATTTTGAATACTTGCCTTTTGCTTGCAACTTTATTAAACCAATGCAGGTAAAATTCATTAAATGTTTTATTTAACCGTTATATGGAAGAATTGAACAATAACAAAGTGTGAAGATAAGTTTTAATGTATACAGATAAACATGTTGTACAGTATTAAATTTATTTAAGGTTAGTAAATATGTAAAAAATTATTTTTTTACATTAATATGTGGTGATTGTGATATGATTGTAAAATACTTTAATTGAATAACTCATGGCCCTCAAACCAAACCATTGTGGCATGCTGTATGATAATGGTAACCTACAAAGGTTCCTTAAAAGACCGTCAACAGCATGGGGGGCGGCCGGATTCCTTATCTTTTTTTACTTCTTTTATGGTGTCTGGGCGGCCCTTTTTTTTTTCGTCTTTTACACAGTGAGTCACTGGTTTTTTTTTTTGTGCCGTGCTGGAATGCGACACCTTGAAAAAAAACGTCTCTCCTTCCTCTTTTACTCACGGCCCGTGGTCCTCCTACCAAACGAAGAAGGTTTGGAGGAATGTATCGATCGGCTAGCAGTGTTGTTTATGGGGAAGGGCTGAGAGATAAAGAGAGAGAGTGAGTGAGAAGGGAGAGGAGTGTTTGTTGATGTAAGAGCGAGAGATGAGATAACAGACTTCCCTTACACTTTCCTCTAAACATCGCGGAACAGTTTACGACTACCGCTCCTTAATTTTTTTTCCATGTAAAGCACTCACCCCAGAAATTTTTTCCTTTATGTTGGGGAAAAAAGGGCGGCTATACATGAGTAAATACAATAGTTATTTTTGCAACAACAGAGTTTTGCCATTGCCGTGTAGAACCAAGAACCGAGTAATTGTTGTTAACCTAAAACCGGTTCCGAGTCAAACCTCAAGAACCGGTAAAAATTGGAACCGAAGAACCGAACCGACCCATCCCTATATTTAAGTAAAACAATTTAAGTTAAAACAGTTTCAAAATGTTGTTTCTGGCCATACTGAAAGTCTTCAAATTAGTGTTGGTAATGTAAAAGATGTTTTAACAATTGTAACTATTGTGAAATGTGATTAATTTTCGTACGGGAACAGATTGTGAATATGTACAATAAATAGCTTGCTTTAAAAATGTGTACTTCAAACACAATACAAAACATTTCGCGCACCAGGCAGACGGGCACCTAAAATGGCGAATTTAAAGGTTACTGTTAAAAGAAATAATAGAGGCGTATACCATAACATTATAGAGTATGTTTGTATGCGTGTCTTATGAAAGGAAAATCACAGTGCAAACTGATGGTTTTAGTACAGGTTAGAGGCGACTGTGGCGACATTGCAGCCCACCGGACCCACCCACCCGCTCACCACCCTGCCCAAATTCCAGAGCCTCGCCTTCTCGTGAGCACTGGATAGTAGATTTATCTTCTAGAATAGAGCTGTGCTTGACAACTTGCCTACAGTATGTAGTAAAAGGCTCGTTTACCAGAAATCTCACAAGGTTTGCAAATGAATGCTCAGCAGTGAAGCGTGTCTTGTGTGTCACTGTACTGGTCTTTGCTGTGCAGATTTCTTTTTTCCTTTTAACCCTATGTGCCAGGACTGTAAAAAAAAAAATGTGTGCCAGTGTTGCAACAAAGTCAATAAGTTGTGACTTGTTTGTACTAAGTGTTTACTGCAGTGGAAGTTACCACCACGTGTACCTTTCTCTCATTACTGACCCAGCATGTAGGTATTTTGTTAGTTTATGTAGATGGGGTTAACAGTAAAAACAAAACTTGACACATGACGGCCTAGGGAGAGGGACGTCGCATCAAAGAGCGAGGTGTTTTTAATTCTGTGCCAGGTCTGTTGCGCAGTTTGAGGGTGGACTCTACAGCGGAGGCGTCTGTAGCATGACCTGTCGGCGTCGCACTGGTCCCTTACATAATGTAGGACGTGTCGGGCGTCTACTTGTTACAAAGTTCATGAGGGTGTTGAACACACGAGTTCGGGCTAGCTTACCACTGGTGTCGTTGCCTTGCGGCAGACGCTGGAGCTGGCTGCAAGACTTCGGGACTGGGTGGGTGGGCTGGCTCTGCTGTCACCTGCTGGTAACCGGAGTGCTGGCTGACTGGCGGTCACATGGTCGGCTGATGCAGGTACCTTGATGGTGTCGTCCGGGTCGAACGGTACCACTCCCAAGGGGGCCCTGGTGGGGTGAGCATCTCCGGGAACAGTAACTGGGAGGCCAATAGGTTGGCAGAGAGGGTAGTTCAGTGAGGCTCCACTACCCTCTCTCCCGTGGGGACTTACAGCTGAGGGCTGGTGTAGGATGATTACATAGGGAGTGGCGAGATGCAAGTATAGCATCTGTCCACCGGGCGTTCCTCCTGCTCCCTCATCGGTGAGCGAACGTCATGAATAAGAAAGATGCTAATGTTCATCCTGTATAGTGCGGCAGGCAACAAACCCCTAGCTAAAAAGTACTCTAGAAGTACCTGGGTCAAGTCTAGTCAGACCTAGCACCCCCACCAGCAGGTTTATATGCTCTGGAGGGAATAGGTTCGCTGACTTAGTTGGCCCAGGTGCTTCATGTGTCTTTCTGGTGGTTGGGGCTTTACCGTACTTGCACACCAGGTACCTTTACATACTGGATCCACAGTATGGGTAGCTGTCGAATTTGTTCTTGTGTGTGGTGTACGTGAAGTTCTGGTTAGGAGCTGCCTGCATTCCTGCTCTACGTTGGAAACTTGTTGCCAATTCGCGGTCCCCTGCTGCTCCCTTAGAGGGTGACGCTTACCATGTTGGGGAAAAGCCACACATTCACTACAGAGCAAGGAAAGACAGAAGTTAGCTAGACTGTGTTGTGTACGTGTCGGGTGATGTGGCTTGACTGCAAGTGTCTTGGTGGGTATCTACGACTCTCCATCTGCTGTGTTAGGGAAGGCAGCGTCGGCTGAAGAACTGGTAGAAGATAGGAAGACTTGGAGAGTCCTGGGCACGACTTGTGCTGAGGCGAACTACATTGACAACTGGCTTGGCTCCTTGGGGAGGAGCAGGGTTGGCAGAGAGTCCGAGCACTGGGCGGTGCTAGGGCGAGCTGCCTCGTCTGAACTGTCCTTTCTGCCGGGTGCACTGCGTTATATTCCTCTTGGCTTTAGGGTTCCAGTGCGCTTCGTTTGCTTTCTGTAATCTTCAGCCGCTTCAGGTTCGGGCCGGGCAAAGTCGCGGCTGCCATCTCTTGGCAGGGAGGTTTGAGTGTATTTGCGGGTGGTATCTGCCACTCACTTAGGGGCAAGCTCATGCTTGCCCGTGGCAGCTTCTCAGCGGGTTTACAAGCGGTGGGATAGACAATGTGACTTCATATCATTACCTGTGTGCTGGCCTTGAAAGCTGTCAGTCGGGGTTCTATTTCCTCGTGGGCATGTGGCGCACACGTGATGATGCGGTGTCAATAATAATAATAATAATGATGAGTAGGAAGCGTCATACTCCTGCACTATTGGCGTGACTAAAAATGTATGTACGTAGTCAGATTAAGCAATAACTATAGTCGAAAATAATAATGATGATGATGATGATGATAATGCTCTATTTTAGCAAGACTATATGACGAACTTGTTAGGTCACCTGAGTTCCCTGACGCACGAGACATAGCTGGCAATATACCTTTTATGAATCTACGACTTCAACTCAGCCTGTGGGAAGCCATGGTACCTGTACCGGGGATCAAACCTGATCTGCCACCCCCTGAAGACGATTGCTACACACCGTTGCCAGTAACGCTAAATACATACGTCAATCATCCACCCCTGCCTAGCCACTCAAACGAAGCCGGCCTGCCCATAAATGAGAGTCGGATACCACTAGCAATCACTGGACTGCCTCGCTTCCAACCCTTGCCAAGAGAGTGCAGCAAGGATTGACGCCACCCGCACAGGGAGGAGCCGGCCAGCCGAATATGCCCAAACGACCCAAAGGAAGGCTCATTTCAGTATTTAGGGTCGGACAAGCTCCCAGAACACCAGTTGATGTCGAGGTGTCATCGAATTGGCTTCCTCTGCTTTGGCAACTCAGCAGCTCGCCCTGCCACTGTCATGCTAGGGCTCTGCCTCAACCAGAACTTCTACCAGCTAAGCTTGCTTTAACATCCGAGACACCCACTCCACTTGGGAGTGCTACCCTGTCCCTTCAGGCCTACACTAGAGGACAGTAGGGTTGAGTCTTTCTCAGGACTGCAGTATTAGTTCTAGACTTGCTCTTTGCTTAACAGGTCCCCTTCGTCTGTTATTAACGTAACTTCCTCCGGTTGTTTGGTAATTACGAAAGTCTAGGAGTTAGTACGGGTCACCGTGTTTATTCTCCCGAGATTAAATACGTTCAATTCTACACAGTGCGTTCTGATTCCAAAGGTGATTTGTACCTATCAACCTCCCTGTAAACACCGTTCCCCAAGGGAGTGGCAGGTGACCGTGTCTTGTCAAACAGTTTCAGACATAGCGTAGGACTGTGGACTCCCTTAACTGGGTAGTACATACATTGCTAAACACCACACGATTCGCCGGCCGCTCATACTGTGGGCCCCGTGTGCAAAGGCACTTGGCGCACACGTACGGTAGAGGGGCTACTAGGTACACTCCACAAGAAAGCAACTAGACCACTCGAGTCAACTAACACCACTACACCCACCGCGTGAGATTCGCTGGTTGGAGCACTTGGACTGACGTGGCGTTATGTTATTGCATCTGGGTACTCTCGCTACAGAATTTACGTTGCCTGTCTCTTGCTTGCTGTGATGACCCGTAGTAGTACCTAAAACCATGCAATTCACCCGACTAGGAGGGACTAAGTGGCCCGATAAAAAGGTATCTACGGCCCCTACAGCCAACCAATTACCAAGTTACCCATCCCAGTCGGCCTTCAGCCTTTCTTCTGCTCAGTAACAGGCACAAGCCGCCCTTCGACTGCATGGGCTTCACTCCTCAGTCCCGCCTAGCAATTTATTCGAGCCACCCCAGAAGGTTGCTGGGACACCGTGCCCATTCATCGTCCGCCTCCAGCTCGGACTGCCTGAGGTCCCGGGCCTTGCCAGCATCATTCATCGTGCGATGCCGCCACCGCCCCTGGACAGGGCCCGAAGAGTCGCCTACCACAGCCAGCCAATGGTCAGCTATAGCTACAGTGCCTGTTTACAGGTGTAAACGAGCACCCGCGGCCTGCCATGCCGCCTTAGACGCCTACCTAGCTTGCTGCCACTGTACACCGGCTCCTTACGGGCCTGGACGAACCCATAGTAACCAGCCCGTAGGGCCACCCAGAGTTTTCTGCCTGAACCCGCTTAGCAAAACCCCCATAGATTCTGTGACGTGCCAAGCATCCCGGCCATCACACATCAAAGGGGTTTAGGGTTTTTTCGTGGCGTGCAACGTGGGGTGTTACGTTTTGTTCAGAAAACAAGGAAAGAGCCAGGCCAGCGCGACCTTGAGGAGGAGTTCAGAGAACCAGCTAGCCGCCCCAGGCACTTCGAGGAGTCATAAAGCACCCTGTGGCGCTCAATAATAACCCAGAGAAAGGCCGAAGCCAATCTGAACCTTGCAGAGCAAGGCGAAAGTTGCACCCAATGGGACAGGAAGACTTCCCATTAACCCAGATATGCCATGGAACAGGACAAAACATGATATATTGCGCCCATTGTGAGAATTGATTTCACTATACCTGCATAGATTGGGCGGACGAACCCAGATATACAGACAGTCTAGAATTTAGATGTGAAGTGTGTCCAACATGGCAAAATGCCTATTGTGCCTGGTCAACTTGTAACAGACGACGAGTGAACACTGTCAGTTGCATGTCTCATGCCCAGACGTTTCACCACCTCTGCATTGAGTGGCCCAATGTGCACATCACACGCCCGGGATTAGTTTACCAGTACGAAGTTTGCCGGCGAGCAGAAGAATACCGGCCTAGCAACTCCGGACCACACCACAATACAGTCTCGAGTAGGAGCTCGGACGGGCCCCAGCTGCCGGAGTTCGAAGGTAAACCACAAGAAGACCTCATGGCATTCAGGCAAGAATGCAAAAGCGAGTGCAAGGACAATGGAGCCCCCCCCCCCCNAACAATGGGTCACGAATGGTGGAACAGTTATGGAGAATTTGTTATGGACTGGCCCCAGTTTCTGGGGAGGAAGTTCTCGCCCGACTCACGTCAGAATTTCACAGCCAAAGATAAACCAGTGAGGAAGAAGCTGAAATTTTTGCACAGGAAAAAACGCAAATGTATCGCGTATTTTACCTGAAAGGGATGAGCAGAGCTGCGTGCACGCCATCACACACATGCTCTTCCCTAGCCTGAGGAATTTGCTAGAAATCCTCGGCCCAAGTTACTAAAAGAGTTGGTGGAACGAGCGCGAGAAAAAGAAAGGACTTACAAGGCACAAACCGCCCTAAACTGCAGTAACGTTGGCAAGGGAAAGGAGTAAGTAAAACTGAAAGGGCGTGCGCGCTCCCCTACTCCTCCTTCACACCTGCCGGTTTCCCCCTTCCACCCCAGCCATCCAGAGGTGATGGAACTGCCTGATGCTGGTACTTTAACAAAGACTGCCCAAACAATCCTGCCTCCCACTGGGAAACGAAAGAAAAGGAAGCGAGCGCAGGATGCGCGCCCGGCCAACCACTGCCAGAAACCAGGGCCCGTCGACATCCAGAAGTTGAGTCTAGAACAAAACCCGCCCGAATCCCCGTGGATTGAAGTAGAGGTGAACAAACAAACCACAACCACCCTACTTGATTCAGCTGCCACAGGAAATTGTATACGGGAAGAACTCCTTACACAAACACAATTGAAGGAGCTTTCCCCCCGGACCAACCAAATTCACTTGGCTAGTGCCGTGCACTCTGAAATTAAACAGACATAAAATTCCTACGGAATTCATAGTAGTGACAGATATCACGGAGAAAGTGGTCCTGGGGCAGCCATGGCTACAACAACATTCTATCATTGACTACGGCCAGAGACAAATATATATTGGGAGCAAGGAGAGAGTAACAGTGAACTAGGAATACAATCTCGAAGCAGTCACGCCTCCTCTCATCAACCCAGCAGAAACTTAACACCAATTGGAAACACCCAAATTTCTACAACTGCAGTAAATTCTAAATAAACATGTCGCCGCTTTCGGCCATGGGGAATACTACATCAAACGCACAGTATTCAATATGAGATATGGTAAACCGATGACAAGCCTGTATACTGCCGCCCATACCGCGTGTCGGCGTGAAGGAGATTAATCATGGAACAAGGGATGGTCGAGTCCAGCAACTCGCCGTACAACTCCCGCAGTTCTCGTACCCAAGAAGAGTGGACAGTTAAGCTTCTGCGTGAACTACCAAGAGTTGAACGACATTACACATCCCATAGCGCCCCCTGCCATGAACCTATCACACACGCTGCGTGATATAGGGAACGCCCAGGTGTTCAATACTCTATACATGCAGACCAGATATTGGTTAATGGCCGTCCACCCAAATAGTCATAAATATACTGCATTTACGACACCTGAAGGAGAAACCTTGCAATTCAAGGTCATGCCTTTCTGCCTCAAAAATGTGTTCGCCACATACCAGAAATTGACGTCAGGCGAAGTATTGACCAGTTACTTTGGAGAATTTTGCTTCGCCAGAAGCCAGAAACTCCAGTATAAATTATTTTGTCACGTAATTTGAAATTTAATATGGCTCACAAAACAGACGTGATAGTTAAATGTATTTAAAAGTCGTAATTTGCCTGACTCGGTTTCAGTTTGGTTACACCTTCAGATTGATTTCTAATTTTAATTTTCATAGTAATAACAATATTTTTTTTATTTTCAACATCAGTTTTTCTTAAATAAATAATTTTGCTAGTTAAAATGTGTTACGATAATATAGTGGTGTCTGTAGTTAGCATGTTTTATTGGTTGCTTTCACACAGTCTTTTATGTCATGTCTTGTCATTTCTGAGTGTATTTTCTGTTGAATTGTCAAGGGTTTATTGTTTTTTGTGTCTTTTGTTTCTCTGTACGTTTCTGCTGTTTAAAAGCAGTTAATTTTGAATTTGGTAAGTTTTCTATGTACGTACTCTAAGGCAACGCATGCACGATCTGTTTTTCAGATTGCAAGGAAAAGGGCTCCGGCATCTGTCAAATACTCTCACACACACATACACTGCAATAGCTCATTGCATATCCAGATCCAGTTTAAATGACACACTTACTTAAATATATTCCTTTCCAACTAACCAACTCATTATATATATTCACTAATGTATGACTAGAATAATTTTTCAGTTAGTCACCTTCACCACACCTTGTGCTCCATACCCAACCACCATGTAAGACTTAACCTCTTGTAGAGGAATTCTGTTACATGCATAGTGTTTATCTGTATGTCTCCATTNTCATTATATATATTCACTAATGTATGACTAGAATAATTTTTCAGTTAGTCACCTTCACCACACCTTATGCTCCAACCACCATGTAAGACTTAACCTCTTGTAGAGGAATTCTGTTACATGCATAGTGTTTATCTGTATGTCTCCATTGTGTACGAGGACTCTTGCATCTGATGCCATTTAATAAAAGGTTATGACAGGCCCTTATATATTATTAGATTAAAAATAAATTTTTAAAACATATATTACCCAAAAAAATAAAATCATATATTAATAAAAAAAAACAATAAACATTAATATTGCCTCCTCCTCCTACACAACTCATCATCAATCCTCACCACATGCATAACAATTACATTAATTAGCCAACTGTCAACACACTTTTGTACTCGACAACTGCATTAATATGTCGTATGCAGTCCACTCTCTGCGCACCGCGATATAGCATCATTTCCCCTCGCTGAAGCACTATGGCAATGCTCCAGTCAGCTCGTCTCACTACGCTGTCATATCTCCAGCTGACCGGGAGTGTCAGACATGTCCCTCGTGTACGGCAACTGGCTCTGCTTGCACACCAACCTCCCCTCGTAGCATCAGCAGACCCTGCCCTACGCTGGAAACAGGAAGTGGCATTTCTTTTTTCCCGTATTAGAAATGCAGTGCACCCCACCAGTTTTTGTTTCAACGCGCTGATATGTGGTATAATGGTTTACCCAACTGCCATTACAGCTTGAAGAGCATTCCTTCTCTCTCTCTCTCTTTACCGCACTCTTCCCTTTCCTCGACATGCTGGTTTTTTAACAGTCCCTTCCCCTTTTCATGTGCTTCATAGTTTCACTCTTCCTGCACCATCACGGTATGCTGACGCCTCCCCTCCACACCACCCTAAGCTAGCCGTGGACGTACTACCCGATCAATAACCTCTCCGTATGCTCTCGGCTAAACAAGTGTGCGGGGGACTTTCAAAATTTGGCTTGCATTCATTGTCATTACAGTAAACTCCCGTTTTACCGGGCACGACTTAACCACGGAACTAGCAGTTCAAGGTCAAATACCTATTGAACGGCTGCTGCTGCCAGTTGCACGCCGCTGCTATTAAACCCATGCGTCCGCTGTTAATTTCCAGGCAGCAGTAAAGTGATGGGGTACTGGTTTTTTTTTATTAAAAGTGTTCTGGTACTATATTTACACATGTTTTTAACAGTGGATATATGTGAAACTTGGAAGTAGGTATTTGGAATTCGGATAAATTGTCAGGCAGCATATTTTCATTCATAATAATAAAGCATTTCACGATTAAAAGTGGCGTCTGCTCGTCAAAAAGGCGAGATCAGGTAATTTACAGTAGTTTGTAAAAGAGGCTATTTATAAATTAACCATGGTACCGAGTGCGATTGGATGACAAAATATCACATTAACGTAAATATTATTTGTTGGAAAATGACTCAATCGCAAAACGTGTGGTTTTAACAAATAAATAAATAACAGTAATTTTCACTTTGTTGCTGAAGTGGGAGAAAGGCTCTGTGATTGCAGACCGAAACCAAATTACTTGCAAGCAAAATAGTTTTACACGGAAATAAGTTACGTTAAGAATATTTATAGAGCTTGCAGAAATTTATTTGTATATTTGTATTTTACACATGAAAAACGAGTCATTTCAAGGAGGCAGGGTTTCTGAAGCGAGCCGCATGCACTGGCCAACAGATGGCAGCAGCACAGTGCCTATTTTGCTGCTATCTCGCGGAAGTTTATCTATCTTGTACTTTTAAAAGTAAATTTTTCTTCCAGTGCGGGCTCAAAACAACTCAGGTTTGAAATATATTGCATCAAATTAATGTAGAAATATTTGAAAAATACTCTGCAACAGATGTGCCACCTCTTCAATTAATATGAAGCATGCACATGGCGACGTTAGCAAGCACTAGCTAAAGAATATGAAGAAGACAAATGAAGCTAAACTATCAAATGTGATTTAAGTTCCATTTCATTTAAACACCTACACATTGTTCTAGAATGGAGTTTAATTTGATGCACTAATAATAGCTGTTTTGTAATCATATTTAATACATAACATTTTGTCTACGATGATCTTCCAGCCCACATAATTTCTCAGATGTTTGCTTGTTGTGCAAATGTAGGCTGTCAAAAGAGCCAACATGAAATTCTCTTGCAAACATTCGCGCATCAGCTGATACAGGATTTTGTGTATGGGGTGTTCTTAATTTAATTTATGACATGATGCCGCACACTGGCTGTCAAAAAATGGAATTCTTATATGACTATTATTTGTTTATATAACCTACATGTACACAGTATGTAAAGTAACCACCCNCCCGTTCCTCAACCACCAATTGTTTTGACCATGAATATTGGTTATCCGTGAACCCTGCCTAATTTTTCACAGAATTTAAAAGTTCGGGGACAGCTTACGTTCGGTGTCCACTTACAAATAATTATGCACTTTGTATCTTGTAAAAAAAAAAAAAAACTGACCATAAAATTGTATTACTCAAGCAAACAATCCCTGAACTAAAAATGAGTATCTTGCAAAGAAGAAGAAAAACAATCCTTGAAATAAAAAGGAGAGTAAAACATTATCTTGGACTCTGATAAATACAGTAGCTGTAGTTTTCTTCCAGCCGTACAACAAATGTTCATGTCAATTAGTTTCTTCATGTAAACGTTAAAATATTTAACTTTTTAAAAATATGTTTACTTGAACATACATTAGAACCTCTCTATAATGACCCCATTTAAAGTGACTAACTTTCTATGATGACTTTTCTTTTAGAAACTGTGAAAAATTTGGGTGAAAGCTAAAAATACGAGGAAAATCTGCCAAGAAATAAATTTGTAGCACTTTTATTCATGACTGCATGTTGCATATCTCTTGGTGAGCACTGTACACACCAAATCTAAAAATAGACACAGTTCTGCTAGGCCACCAGTGTTAGTAACTCCGCCCAACCTGCACTTCTCAGGCAGCTGGATGTGACTACCTCGGAGTTTGTCCCGCCACTGAGCTCTCTCTACCTTGCCTCCTCACTTTGCTTGTGTTTCGTGTTACTGTGACTTGGATATCTCTTGGGTGTTCTTGACACGCCCTCAGCAATATGGAAGCCTACAAACAGACTCGCAAATACAACTCTGGATTGCGAGACCACTGGAAGTCTTCCACCCGCTGTGGCCTCCACCCTCCTCGACCATCCTTTTACTTTTTACTCGGTTCATCCCTTGGTGTTCGTCAGGCTTAACAGACAAACATGATCTTCAGTGCTTTTATACCGTCTGTTGAAACCAGAGTTCCGGTAACCTAGGTTTTGGAAAGTAGTGATTATGTGCGGTATAAACAACGAAGCTTCAGTTTCGTTTGTAAATATGGTGCAAAAAGAGTATGCAGCATGCAATGTTAAAGTTTTTGTAATTGTTTGGTGACAAAGAAGGTCGCAGATACCCTTCTGTGTTAACACATTTGCTCCCATATCCGATTAAGGTCCGATAAGACTTTATTTGGTTCGAAATCCCGGATCCGACCACTGTCATTTTTGTGTTAAAAACAACTGAACACAGACTTCATGCAAAAAATTGTAAATGTTGATGTATAGGGTTGGAGGTGGGTCGAAGTCTGTTCGAAATTCCCCATAAAACTTCTTTAGCGACCGACCTGTCATAAAGACCATATTTCTGGATACCACGAGGGGTCCTTTTAGTAAGGTTCTACTGTATATATTTAACACCCCTCGTACACAATAATTAATGTTACCCTTACATGGTTCAGTACTTGTACATTTCAGGTGTTTTTTGATTAGTGTTAAATGTGATGAGAACTAAAATGACATTACAATCACTAAGCATCACTTGATAAATTTGATGACCGTAACATTCTCCACAGCCTACTTTACGAATTCTGAAATCTCTGGCTAATTTGCAGCAAATATCTAGCAGTCAGGAAAGACCTTACTTAAGGTTTATATACCCAAAACTTACAAGATATGGTTTATACAAACAGGTAAATACAAATACTATTGTAATTTTCTTTGTACTTCAGATGATAAATTAATTTCCAAGGCCACAGAGATTTGACACAAAATGCAATCATGTTAACTAAACATACAATATTTAATTTGCATTAAGAATATACAATATAACCCAGTTCATTAACAGTTCATTGTTTCTTGTTGTTGAGGTCCTCTTTACTTAAATGTGGTATACACCGTAGCCTGCAGTATCAAATAGAAAGTGCCTAAAACTGGGATTATGGCGCAATTTTGGAATGAAATTTTGGAATTTTCAGTTTAATACTGTTCTTAGTGCCTTTGTCCTGGCTACATCGCTTTATCCTTCGAACACGTATGCCGATCCACTTTTAAACAACGTAACGCACTGAGGTGAACTGCCGGCCAGATGGTTCATAGAGTCTGGAGCTTTCCTTCCTCAGAACCTGTATACTATGTTAAGAATATCACAAAGAATATGAAGAAGAATATTAAGATGGCGAAAATCTTGATCATGAGCCATCGGTTGGACGTCACAGACTGGAAATACTTGATAATTTCACCGTGCGCAGCTTCTACATTTAGCTCTGCATCCTGGACGTTGGCATCGATTCTGCAAGGAAAAACAAGCACGAAACATTGTACATCACCAGAAAACTATTCTTACGGTACATTCACAGCAACTCTAGGCACTTCACTAAGTGAGCACTGTTAGAGCATTAAAAAGTTCCGCTTGGCTGGCATAACGAGTGCGTTGCACAAGTCTGTTATAAAACATGTCACACGGTTGCCATACATCTGAAAAACAGGGAAATGCCAGGGAATTTTCCAATGGAAAAAAGGTGGCAACTCTGAATCATTCAAAAACGGTTGCATATTTTGTACTAATGCCTGAATACGAAAAGCATTTAAGAAATGTTTCATGTCCAAAGAAAATTTTCAACTTCTTGTTTCAACTCCAAGCATAATTTTTTTGGGTATGAAAATGGTTAAAACTGGTGTTTTCAAAACCAGATTTTGGTTAAAACTGGTGTTTTCAGAATTTTCTACACCGAAACTTTAGAGCAGTCTTTACACACACATCTTACATTTTTATGGCACTATAATAAAGATAAAAGAAAGGTGGCAGCTTAAAGTCAAGTTCAGGCAAGTCGCCAACGAAAAGACTGCATGCCAGCTGAATGCCTTGCATGTAGAGGTGATGAGACCATGTGGTGAGTGAGCAAGTGTGAGCCTTAGAGCTCAAGCATTTCGAGGCGTCGAACAAGTATAATAACTACAGGCAGGTAAGAATAACATTTAAGGTCCAACTGTACCACCGATGCCAGTAGTGACTTGGCAACCAAGTGTTACCAATATCTAAACAGTAAAATCTTTCTTCCTCTTCAAATGTACCGTCAATGAAGGATACTTTGACCAATTTTGTTATTAAATTGAAAATATTATAAGTGTGTATTGAATTAATGTGAAATTAATTATTGCACATTTGAGGTTGACAATCTAAAAGTAAATGTAGAGATATGGAGTGAATAAGCCCCTAGGCTACTTATTACGTTATAAACTATAGACAGAATGCACGGGTACTCACGGGGCAGTACTTGTGGATACACACACACAAACAAAAGTCGGGCAAACACATTTTCTATGCGGAAACGCTGTTGCGTAACGTTTAGCTGGCTGGACCAGCTTCATCAGGACCATTCGCCACCTGATGATGCTGGTCTAGCCAGCAAAACATCGCACGACCACGCATCCACGTGGAAAAATGTGTTAATCCGACTTTAGTGTGAGTCTATGCACGAGTACCGCCCTGAGAGTATGTACTTGTGCATTCAGTATAGTTTTTATGATGTAATCAGTGGCCTAGTGGCCTGTTCCGCCACATGTTAGTCACTAATTTGCTACCTTTCCACCATCTCTTCTTGTTCTTTCACCATGTGTGCCAACTGCTGGAAAATTCCTCCAAGCTCAACGATTGTCGACTCAATGTTCTGCATTGTCTCTGCTCGACTCTGCAGGTAGTTATCCTGAAACACCAAATAACGTTATTTACATAGTATACCTGAAAAATAAAATTTAAAAAAAGAGGAGGAGATTTGGACAATGCTTGAAGAGAACTGATTCCTAACATTTTGGATTTACAGTAAAACTCCTTTTTCAACATTTCCCGATTTTAAACTTTCCTGTATTTTAAACATATTTTGTCCTATTTACAGTTATACAGCATAAATTTATCTCTTTATACACCTTCCTGCATTTTGTTAACACTTTTTTCCTGTCCCTTGAAAAATGTAAGCAAAAAAGGGGTTTTTACTGCCACCAGTTCCAGTTTAGAAGGTACACTAAAATTGTTCACGCTCAAAGTACAAATAACAGTTTTCCATACTGCATCAGTGCTTCCCTCCCTTTAGTTATTTATTAGTGGCAACTTCCAAGAAGAAACAAATATTGCAGTTGTACATCATACTTTCACATGTACCCAATTATTTTACAATTATTAAATACAGGACCTCAAAAATAAAATAATAATACACACAATAAGCTAACTTACATAGATTTTTATCCTAAGTGCCAAATACAGTGCACGACACCTCAAATGCATTAAAACCTATGGATGCCATACTGTCTTTGCCCATATGTATATTTTCTTAAAAATACAAAGCACAGTCTGTAAAATCTTTTAAAGATTTTGTTGAGTTGTTTGTAGTGCAACATAACCTATGTCTAACTAAAAATTATTGATCAACACTTACTAATGCTCAAGCAAAAATACTGACCTCAAAATGTTTTAACACACAATAAAATATGATTACCATTAATTAATTTTTTGGAAAACTGAGATAAAATGTTAAGAATTATATTCTCATAATAATAATACTACATTCGGAGATTTTTATTCTGGAAAAGCCATTTTCAGTCATGGGGAAAGTCTTCTATATAGAGTCTAAATTGTGTGTAGCATTTTTAAATGCTACACCATTATGACTTCATGAAGTGTGTTTTTTCTTTGTAGATCAACACAACATTAACACACTCAGGAGTTTTACAAAAAATGTTATGTAGGCAGGTAGAAACACGAGCCAGGTTGTTCCGAGACCCATCACAGCATTCGCCTCGAGTGATTTAGGGAAGCCATGGGAAATGCAAATCAGGACTCGAACCAGCTCAGGTCCTCCAGAACGTGAGTCGAGTGGTATACCACTGCGCCACCTCGCTTGGTATTCGTTAGAAAAAAAAACCATATTTCTAATATGTAGTACAGTTCAAGCAACAGATGGCAGAGAGCAAGAGGAACACGAGACGTAAAAGAGGCACTCACGGTGTGGTCGTAGAGGAGCGCCTGCTTGCGGGCGGGCGTCAGCTGCATGCCGTGCGGCTCCATGTCGACGCTAACCTGCTCCTCTGCTAGCAAGAGCGAGCCCTGGTGCGACCCCGCCACCGCTGAGGGCGGCAGCGATGACGACACCGACCCCTGCGAGAACTGCTCCCGCCTGCTCTTCTGCTGCTTCAGGTTCTGCAAGCCACCTCAGCCTCAACACCAACACTCAGGGGAGGCAGAAGGAGGGGTAGTTGTAGTTGTAACCTTCCCCTTTGCCCGCTAGGTTAACAACAATGAATGTTAAAACTATTAATAATCCTTTAATTGTGGCAAAAAATATGCAATTGCTGTTCACTATGATGCACATTATTATACTGTAAGATAATCTTCTCTTGAAATTTGTCCTAATAAACACATGTCAGAACCACTAATATCTGTGTAACAACTCCACCCCCTCCCTTAAGTGTAAAAATACCCCCCCTCCCCACGAGCTCCAACCTCTTAAGAAATTTGTGGCTACGTCACTCCCACAACTCACACATCAAGCAAAGTAATTTGAGAAGAGAGTAGAGAGTGAAGAGTGGAGACATTTGGGCAGTTATTAACATCGAGGTCTTGAGAGCCGATGAAGATGAAGCGAGGCGCGTATGGAGCAGCACTGGAAAGCAAGGGCGAGGGAAACAGGAGTATCCAAATGCAAAAGTTTGGGAGTAACTCTGTCGGAAATGAAACCCGGTTCGCCTTGGTGGGAGGCAACCACTACCCTTTTGAGAGAAGAAGATAATATCATTTTAAGCACAATTACTTAAAAAGTAAAACAATTACTAAAAACTATAAATAAATTAACATGTAAACAATTTAGGTACAAGTTCAACCATAAAAATAATAAGTTAATACAGAGCATATACAAATATTCTTAAGCATAAAAATTAAAGAAAACTTAATAATTTATTAAATATCTTATAATGATAACTTATCTAACATGTTATCTGAGCAGCTGAATGCCTTTTTTTTTTTTTAAATTAACATCACTTTCAATTATTACTGTAAATACAGTTTAGATGGTTTACCAGTTCTTGGTATCTTAGGTTATGTCTCAGCTGACCCAGAGAGTGTTCTCTCGTTCTGTCACTCTCACGGGTGATGCCACAGAGAACTCTATCTGGTTGTCTCAATTTGTCAGAGAGTGCGCCAACAAGGACTTCAAATATGTCCATGTACTGATGCACACACTCATTTTCTCTCGCATCTGCCTATTTCATTTAGGTTAAATTTCATAAACTCATATTAAAAAAATTAATTATTTAAACTGTACTTTAGTTTGATTTATGATATGTGCAACAATTTCGGCAATAATAAGTGATTTTTGCACTAAACTAAAAGCAATTTGGTAAATCAATTCAACCTGTAAAAATGTGTTTAAAATTCTCAAGAAGACAACAGATAGTTTACAACTTTATTTTGGTGGTCCGCAACATTATAACAACTTTTCTTTATTGTATGCTTTGTTTTTTAACCCAAAATAAAAGAGACGATTGTTCCAAATTGAGATTATGTGAGCAGGATAGAGCCGAAAACAGACCTCTTGCCAGATATGTACTGCAAAGAGCGTTCTCTGAAGTGATTATTCCTCAGTTCAGAAGTAAGGGTTGTATTGGATAGAATATCAGTCACTGTGCCCCTGGAATAATCCACAACAGATAATGGTAGTCTACATAAACTTCAACTGACTTATTACAGAGACTGTCTTGTTTCACTACTCTGGTCCGAGTTCACACAAAATATGTTTGCAGCAACACTACTTATATTGCATGCACATTCCACATCATAATTACTGAAAACAACTCTGGCGGTACAGCTATTTACTTAGGAACCACATAAAATTAACTACACTTATCCGGAGTACAGCAAATTAAGTAACACGTTTCCACCNTATCCGGAGTACAGCAAATTAAGTAACACGTTTCCACCAACTTTCATTTAATCAAATAATACATCATAATTCCAATTCAAAATTCAATATTTATTACTATTATTCAATGGAATTTATGTTTTATAGGCTAAAAATATGTGGCCTTCTTGCTCTTAAAACAATGCATTTGTATGGCATACAGNTCCACATCATAATTACTGAAAACAACTCTGGCGGTACAGCTATTTACTTAGGAACCACATAAAATTAACTACACTTTACTTAGGAACCACATAAAATTAACTACACTTATCCGGAGTACAGCAAATTAAGTAACACGTTTCCACCAACTTTCATTTAATCAAATAATACATCATAATTCCAATTCAAAATTCAATATTTATTACTATTATTCCNAATTCAAAATTCAATATTTATTACTATTATTCCATGGAATTTATGTTTTATAGGCTAAAAATATGTGGCCTTCTTGCTCTTAAAACAATGCATTTGTATGGCATACAGTGAAGGATTGAACAATGAATGTATTTTCCCACCGTAATAATAGAGGTATAAATTGTCCTTTGTGACGAGCCTAACCCAGAGTTTGAAGTGATCAGCTCCTACGCTGCGTGAAGGCATCAAGCAGCACAAATTACCAGTTGACCTCATGAGGAAGTCAACTCAGTTGAGAGCTTTAAAAAAAAGTAAATACATATAAAGTTTCAAGGTGACTAATCCTCCCTTAGGCAGCAGAAACACGCAGACATTTCTTTCTATACGCTATTCACTAATAACCGCAATTTCGAAAGCCCTATGGTCAATTTTGTATCGTTATGTAAAAAGTAGGATTGTGCAAATATTCGGTGTAGCGAAACGAAAACGAAAAATGACAACTTTCATTTTCATTTTGGTAATAAATTTGGTTACCAAAAGTTGTAACGAAACGAAAATTCTCTATTTTGATGAATTTTCTGATGTTAAATGAATGTTGATTTAGTGCACCAGCAAAAAAATTTTTTGTCTGTAAATAACTTTGTTTGTTTTCATTATTTAATAATACAAAAAAAACTACATAAAACAAAATTTTAATGTAGGCAGGACCCCTGTAGTAAATACTTCATATCCCACATTTTTTTGGTTTACTTTTGCAATAAATTTGTTATAATGAATAACTTCCTAAAATGTTATGAAATTCGTTAATCTTTCGTTAAGGCTGAGATCTAATGACATTTTTCATTTTCGTTTCAGTTTCACGAGAGTTCATAACATGTGTTACGTTTTCGTTTTGCTAGTAAAAAGTCACATTCGCACAACCTTAGTACTACAAAAAGAGTCCTCAGAAACGATGATAGCTATGACAATCCTCTTGCAAGAAGACTGAACTGTTGATGAGGCCGGCCATCTCCCTGCACTGTTCATATCTCATGACTAGTACAATCATGTAGGACATGCAGCAGGTCCAGTGGTTAATAACTGACCACCTGCACAATGCAGTCCCTGGTTCAACTCCAGGCCTTTTGCAGAAAATTGCAATGTTCCTCCTCACAGTTAAGGGCCGCCACATTTGTAGCGATGCACCACGTTGTTATTGCTGTGTGGAAGTTACCACTCGGTTAGCTCAGTGGTAGCAACATGAAACTCTTTAAAAAAAAAAGGTGCCTATTAAATAAAAAGTCAAGTTCCGGTTTATTTGTTCTATACTTGTATTTATTAATCAATTGAACAGTTCACATACAATCTTCAGGTATGCCGAGTACGAACAGGTTCGCAGCTAAACGGACAAGTACAGAGCTGCACCACAGTGGTTAATTGATTTACTTATTGAGAATTTTCATTGTCCGAATAAAAACAGATGCCGTGACCTCCCACACCGGCGGAGAAATAACAAGTAGGATTAAGTTGCCGGTCTGGGGGTTGTGTGCTTTGCGCCACGCCCAACGCGGCCTCAACGAGTCGCTGGGTGACGACTCCTGGAGCTCTGAGAGTCGACTGACCTGAATGGCGACAGGCACACGAGTATCTGTCGCGTGCCTATCAACCCCCTCTCCTCAGATAAGGGTCTGGCGTGCGCCGCAACGCACGCTCTTCCCACGCTATCCAAACTGTGTAGCCCGCTTAACTGCGCCGTCAGTTAAAGATAATCAAACTTCTCGAACAAAACCCGTCGACGCAGTCGGAAAGTTTCTAATCTAATGATGGCGCTCAACTGAAAACTAAGACTTTCGAAACGGCAAACGGATGCACGATAAACGTTATTCCACGATAAACAAACTACCACTGCTTTAATTTTGAATCCCGATAAAATATTACGAAACCCCGTAAACTAAAGAAAATGAACACCGTATTCCAAAAATTAATAATACTGCGTCATTACACAATACGGGAATTCTCGCATGAAGTGTGGCAGACAATGCCCTGGTGAAGGGGGGTTACTTAAGGTGCTCCTATTTCCTTTTACATATTAATTACACTGCTGTTCCATCACCATCTCATCTCTCATCTCCGATGATTCTTCTGGTCGGCCGGAACAACACGTACATTTCTAAGGTACGGCAGCCCATCTCTGATTAGCGCCAGCCTTCTCTTATCAACGTTTTGACTTTTCCTGAAGACGTGNCGGCCGGAACAACACGTACATTTCTAAGGTACGGCAGCCCATCTCTGATTAGCGCCAGCCTTCTCTTATCAACGTTTGGACTTTTCCTGAAGACGTAAGAGTATGCACTTACGTTTATAATTCATGACCAAGTAGTTCAAAGCTCGCTTGAATGACACCATCAGGTCTCTGTGNAGAGTATGCACTTACGTTTATAATTCATGACCAAGTAGTTCAAAGCTCGCTTGAATGACACCATCAGCTCTCTGTGTGTATAATATGCTGTGAAGCCCTAACTTTACAGGTTTAACAAAATTTTGCATGACAGACCAAAAATTAATTGTTACAGCTTCCTTTCTTTATTAAAATGAGTGATTATTTCTTGCAGATGATTATAAAATCAATACTAAAAAGAGCAGTTAAGCAACAAATGCTTCATAAAATGTAAAATGGAATGCCTCTTGCTTTGTCGAGTCTTAAAACAGTAAACAAAATCTGAACTGCATGCTACAATGAAAAATTCCATAACTCCAAGACAAAGGGGTCTAATCGCGCTAAATAGCAGTCCCTAGTAAACAATTTAAACACCTCGAGGTTACATCAGGTCACAAGGAAATATTGTGAAGGGCCATTCCAACACTGCGACATGCTTTCCTGGGAAATGAATGTCTGGCAAATTAGATCTGTAACAGTAGGCTGTTATTAAATGCAATGTAAGCAAATGGATTGAACTACAGACGTCACTTTGTAGTTTCCAACTGTCCCGTACGGAGGGGGGAGGATCGAACGGTCACCCCGGTGGGGGGAATGTAGGCTGGACATTTGAGGCGGCGTGGCAGTACTAGGCTATGGTAACCGAGCCCGACCTACTAACCGGTTTCCGGAAAGGATGGATGATGCGTCTCTTATAGCCTCTCGACATCCATGGCAACCCAAGGCTTCCCGTGCCACCCCTGTTTAAACGTATTGGGCTCTGCCGCCCGGTCCCTATGGGAGACAGTTTTCTAGCGACTGTCAAAGGGGTATCTGCTGTGATGGCTTGGGCCGATAGATAGTANAGGAGATCTGGAGGTGGGTACTTGCCTGGAGGGCGGGCATCTTGAGTACTGGAAGGGTCAGTAGCAGCTGCCGTGGAACGCAAGCGTGCTTATTCGCGCTGGGGTGTCAACTTTGAAGGGTTGGTGCTCACCAACGAAGGGTCGATGATCTGGTCCGCCTAGTAAGAGGACTCGTTCACAAAGCGGGTTTGTAGAGTGAGGATAGCACTCAGCCCCATCAAGGTGGCTCGTGCAGATTCAACTCTGTACGTTGCTGTTGATAGGTGAGGTGGAACCACTCTTGAGTGGAGAACAACCACCCACTGTGATTGGAAAGAGCGTTACTCTTTCTATTGGCGGTATTCAACTACTGTCAATTAGAGCACTGACCAAGCTCAAATCAAACAAGGTTATGGACATAGTCCAAGTCTGTGGGGAGTGCGCACCAAAACAGCCTGGTGTAAATATGCACTTATTTTCTCTATATGTGCAATGACTGGAGTGACAAATAGACGTCTGAACTGAAAGTAATGGGAAGTCCTGATCACACTCCCCTAGTAATAAATTGCTCTGAAAGTTGTCCCCTGTTATACCTATACGGATCAGGCGCAGGGGGAGCAAGACAGAGTCGAACAACCACGCCACGTGATTGGCGAAAACATGTCCCGTACAGAAACAGTGCTGGAAAGCTCTAAACATGCTATTTTTAACCATTGTCAGGAGTTTTGTCCCTTTGGAATAAAAATAAAACATGCTGGATGTAGATATTGTTTTTTATCTTTCCTGAAAAAAAGTTGTATTCCAAAAACATTTATTTACTGATATATGTGCATACAACGCAAACACTAATTTGACAAACAATATTTTACTAGACAACCACCTTAAACATTCTCTTAAACAAGCAGGTGACAGTGATGCAAAGAGCTGCGAGATGCACACATACCTCTGTCCGGACCTCGAGCACCTGCTTGAACTCTGTGGACATCGATGCGAGCTTGGACTGTAGCGCAAGCACAACGCTGGACGAGTGCGACTGCAGGTGGCGACCGTTCTCCTGAGACTGCTTCTGCCCGCGTGCCACATCCTGCAGCTTTGCTATCTGCCTGTTCAGGCTGTTCAGGTCCTCTTTGATGATGTACGTCAGCTCGTGGATCTCCGATGGCCGGTCATTGAACAGCGACTTCCGCTTTGCCACTGCACAATCATTATACGTATACGAACCATGGCTAAACCACAGGAAACTGATCATCATTGTCTGCACATGTCCCCCAATGTTAGCTCAGCACCTGCTAGCAAGGAAGTCGAAACAAAACGTGATAAAGTGGTGATGAAAATAAGTTAACTTTTCTAACAGACGTATGCTTTTACATGCATGTATACACAAGTATGTGTGTATAAATGGGTGAGAGAATCAGCAAAGTGAGAGGGTGAGTGGGGTGAGAGGATGAACAGGGTGAGAGAGTGCAGGGTGAAAAGGTGATAGGATGAGAGAGTAGGTGAGACAGTGAATGGATGAGTTAGCAGGTGAGAGAGTGAGCAGATGAGACTGTGAGAGGATGAAAAGGGAAGAGGTTGAGCAGGTGAGATGAGTGGGTGAGAGGATGAGTGGATGAGAGGAAAAGTGTGTGATGATATTATAAGAGGGGGAGCAGGAGAAAGAATGAATAAGATTATGAGAATGGTTATAGAGGATGAAGAGGTGAGAGATTGAGAGGGTGTGGGGGTTGAAAGGGTGAGGGGCTGAGAGGATGAGCAGGTCAGAGAATGAGTGTGAGCGGGTGAGGGGAGTTTATCGGCTCTTATCAGTGAGTTCTTGAGTGCCGCTGAAGGTGAATCAAACTAAAGATGGAGCAGTGACGGAACTCAAGGACGTGCGAAATGAGTGAGCCACGAGGAAACTCACTGGGCAAAAGCATCGTCCGCCAAGTTTCCCAGAAATAGCCAAGAACCACACCCAGTTTGCCTTGTGAGTTGTCTGGCTACTGCACCACCACAGCCCCCGAGTGCATAAATGCATTTNAACGTGATAAAGTGGTGATGAAAATAAGTTAACTTTTCTAACAGACGTATGCTTTTACATGCATGTATACACAAGTGTGTGTGTATAAATGGGTGAGAGCATCAGCGAAGTGAGAGGGTGAGTGGGGTGAGAGGATGAACAGGGTGAGAGAGTGCAGGGTGAAAAGGTGATAGGATGAGAGAGTAGGTGAGACAGTGAATGGATGAGTTAGCAGGTGAGAGAGTGAGCAGATGAGACTGTGAGAGGATGAAAAGGGAAGAGGTTGAGCAGGTGAAATGAGTGGGTGAGAGGATGAGTGGATGAGAGGAAAAGTGGGTGATGATATTATAAGAGGGGGAGCAGGAGAAAGAATGAATAAGATTATGAGAATGGTTATAGAGGATGAAGAGGTGAGAGATTGAGAGGGTGTAGGGGTTGAAAGGGTGAGGGGCTGAGAGGATGAGCAGGTCAGAGAATGAGTGTGAGCGGGTGAGGGGAGTTTATCGGCTCTTATCAGTGAGTTCTTGAGTGCCGCTGAAGGTGAAACAAACTAAAGATGGAGCAGTGACGGAACTCAAGGACGTGCGAAATGAGTGAGCCACGAGGAAACTCACTGGGCAAAAGCATCGTCCGCCAAGTTTCCCAGAAATAGCCCAGAACCACACCCAGTTTGCCTTGTGAGTTGTCTGGCTACTGCACCACCACAGCCCCCGAGTGCATAAATGCATTTNCAGAACCACACCCAGTTTGCCTTGTGAGTTGTCTGGCTACTGCACCACCACAGCCCCCGAGTGCATAAATGCATTTTGTGCATGATTTGAGAGAATTTCTAGATGGAATAAAACTTTGTCAAAGTGTATTTATTCGTGTAACGTCCCTGATTAATTGCGACTGATTATAAACTACTCAAAATTGTTTACTTTAAAAATGGAATTATGTTTATTATTGCAGTACGGATGTCTGTAAAATGCTATTTTGAAAAAGTTGTCCCAAATCTTATTTGAAACTTATCTGTGTAGCACATAATTACATTATCGTACACTCTCATAATCATATTATTCTGTTTTCACTTACCTCAACGAAAACAGTTCATTTGCATCCTGTATTTGAAGCACACCATAAAAGACTGCAATTTAACCTAGTCAATAACTTTTAGTTTTAAGAACTAAGTAATCTATATTCCATTATTCATGGATGATGGGAGTACACAGCCAGCATACATGCAGAATAAGTAATTTCTGGGTATGCTTAGACAACTCTATTGAGTCAACCAATTTACAATTAAATAACATGACTTGAGCCACTATATTCTTGTTTCAACAATTGTGGACTATGATAAGTTAATACACAATACTGTACTCACACATTGTTAATTTCTCCAGTTTTGTATATGTACTGCTGATATTTTTCCCAACAGTCCTGCAAATGAAGCACAGCTATAGTTTAGGACACGACACTACCTTATGATAATTAACACTTACACCCATTACCTCAAGTGCAAACTGCATAAAGCATTACAGTTCAGAACAAAAATTTTAAATTATGTAGGGCCTGTAACTTATACAGAACATACAGTTACATATTTGAATCAAAAACACTGCTTTAAGATTTTTTTAAAAGTTGTAAAAAAAATTTCATATTAAAAAATTTAAAAGCCGAAACTAATAATGTACCTTTATGGCAGCACACCAAAAATACTTTCTAATCCAATCACTTAACCGTTAGAAATTGTTTTAAAAAGTGTTTTTAGCTTACACTATTTTGAAAATCTGTGTCTTTCTTAAATAGATTGTAAATTGTTGTTTGTTTCACATTTTCTCTTCCCAACACATTAAAATGGCTTTATGTCTGCGACAAAATATTCATAGTTTGGTTCCCTGCAATAGTTTAGCTTTCCATACCACCAGAGTTGAGGGCCTGACAAGTAACACCACAACATTAACTGATGTATAGTTCTCATTAGCTGACGTAGTAACTTAAGAGTGTTCGCCTCCCACCAAGGAGAACCGGGTTCGATTCATGGCGGGGCCACTCCTGGATTTCCACAAGTGGGAACTGTGCCAGACAATGCTGCTGGTCGGCGGGTTTTCTCTGGGATCTCCCGTTTCCTCCGCTATTACATTCAGACACTACTCCATATCCATCTCGCTTCACCTTCATCTGCTCTAAATAGCTTGTTGTTACAGTTGAGTTGAGAGATTTCTTAACAACGTGGTCGTGGAGAGCCGATTAGGGTGAAATGAGGTGAGAATAGAGCAGCGGCAGAATGCAAGGNATTTCTTAACAACGTGGTCGTGGAGAGCCGATTAGGGTGAAATGAGGTGAGAATAGAGCAGCGGCAGAATGCAAGGGCCGGGGAAATGGGATATCTCTGAGAAAACCCACCAACCAGTGGCATTGTCTGGTTCGATTCCCACTTTCGAAAATCCGGGAGTGACCTGGCCGGGGATTGAACCCAGTTCGCCTTGGTGGGAGACGAGCCGTCTAACCGCTCAGCCCCTCATTATTACAAACCACACATGGACAATTAAGAGTATTCTGAATATTTTCCCACTCATTTGCTGTTGGTGCACTATCATTGTCATTTTCAGGATGAACACCCCCATATATCNGAGAATAGAGCAGCGGCAGAATGCAAGGTCCGGGGAAATGGGATATCTCTGAGAAAACCCACCAACCAGTGCCATGGCATTGTCTGGCTCGATTCCCCCTTTTGAAAATCCGGGAGTGGCCTGGCCGGGGATTGAACCCAGTTTGCCTTGGTGGGAGACGAGCCGTCTAACCGCTCAGCCACCTCAGCCCCTCATTGTTACAAACCACACATGGACAATTAAGAGTATTCTGAATATTTTCCCACTCATTTGCTGTTGGTGCACTATCATTGTCATTTTCAGGATGAACACCCCCATATATCTGTTTTCATGAAACCTGACGTGCTTGGGATTGCCGGTGACTTCCCGTCCAGTCAACACACTTGCAAGGAGGCCTAATGCTACCCCTACCAGGGAGCTCCAACTCTTCGTGATGCGAGGATCTATGGCGACTTCCCTACTTCCTGCGCAACACGAGAGCAGTCGCCCCTAACCTGCTATCGACACCTGCAGTTTGTGCTGGGGTCTGCCGGAGACTTCCCACCCGCCAAGTCACTTGCTAGAGGCCAAGCCTACCCACTACATCCACCTACCTACACCTTCTTTCCTTTCAGGGCGTGCCCGCCTCTACGGAACACCCACTATCTCCCTCTCTACCACTTATGCCTCGCCACAGGGCTGGATGGGATCAGGCTGTCAAACAGGGGCTAGCCCTGATTGGGAGCCTTGTTGAGGTCAGACAGTGTGCCAACCAGATGTATTTCTGGAAGCAAGAAGAAGCAGTTCGACACAGGAGTACGTCAGCCAGCTCAACTAGTGGAAGCAGCAGCCTACACTATGAGCTACTGTGGCACGTCCCTCGTGCTGTTTCACCACTACCTCCCACACCAACAAAGAAGCCAGTAACATATACCAGGCCCTCAACCCCTGACAGGGTGTTTCACCACCTAGCCCAATCGTCAAGCTACACACCCACTAGGCCAGCTCCCAGTTACGCTCCTTCACAGGCCCAGCGGGCCATCATCTACTTGCCACAAGCCAGTAGTACCACTCCCAACAGCAACCCCATCAAGAGGACGTCTACTTCCCAGCCGTAGGAGCGGCAAGGAAGTCTCCCATGTCGATAAACGCTAACAACACCCACTAGGTGGGGCGTCAAGTTTTAGGTAAACTTAGAAATCCACTGCACCAAGACCCACAATAATATTCACTGCCCAACAAATACTTTATCCATGTATAAGAAAGGTACATACATACTATACAGCAATTAAATTATTTAACAAACTCCCGCCTGAATTCAAAGAACACAGCAAATGTAATAGAGTACTTAAGTAAATAAAAAAACTATTTGGTAACAAATATTTTTTATTCTTTACAAGAATTCCTAAATTGTCAATGTGACACTTTAAGAGAAAAAATTTTTGCATGTTTGTTTACAAATTTTAATTCGACACTTATGCTGGTAAATATTATGATTCTTTTGCAATGTTTACAACTGACAGTATAATATTTCTTATTTGTTTACATTGGAAATTATGGTAGAAATTTTATCACAAATTTTATTTTGATGCTGCAACAGGCTCTCATTTTCTGAAATTCTAATTAATTTACCATTTTAATGTCACAGGTAGAGTGATTAATGTTTTATTTTAGGTGTTTTCTCCTTCTCAAACTAGTGCTTTGCATAATGGTAATTTTATAGGCCTAAGAGATTGTTAATTTTAAACTGTTTGTAGATAAGATTCACTTATCGGATGGTTTATTCATTGATTTTGTTAAGGAAGGAGTAGGGCTGCATATGTAAGCCCACGGACTCTCTCTTCAGACATGACAGCGGTGAGAATGTTAAATTTTGTCTGTCTTTAAAATTTAATTTAATTTGATTTGGACCCCCCATCATAAGGGTAGGGCGATGAAGGAGAACCATCACAAGTTCTTTAAATAAGTGCAGGTGTTAGAAGCAGCCTAAAAGCACAAGTTTATCTACTTTTGGTGTCTTCAAGAAAGAATAGGGCAGGATACATTAAGATGGTCGCAAGATTTTTTTTTCCATACAGTAATTGTATGTCTGATACGAGCAGAAGTTGATTACAAATGTTAGTTTGCTTGTGAAAATCCTTAATTGATTTCAATGAAGGTCTTGTACCAAAGAAATTTAAATTTTAAATTTAATTGACCGAGTGGTATGAGAAAGGAGTCTACAATTTCCCAAACTAGTCTGCAGAAAATGATACTTTCCCTGATCTTTTCATGCAACATAAAATTAACTATCTGAGATAAATTTGCTCCAAGAATTATTTGTGCCATCAGAATTTTAAAATTTTACTTTCACTCTATTGGTTTCGTGATGTATCGTTCTGAGGGAAAAGAGATATATACACATTTTTTTTGTTCCGAGTAATTTTTTTACGAGAATTTCATTCATAATTAGTATTAGAGTTAGTAGAAATTAATGCTTGATTCTGATTATAGATGTGCCCAAATTTGTGAAGCAATGTGCCTTAATTTTCTTTTATTCTTAACATGATAATATATGTCTTTTGTCTAAACCAGGTATATATGTGTTCTGAATGTAGATGTTGAATTCCTGTGCAAATTTAAAGTGCATATGTCCGGTTGTCTATCGCTATGTTTTTCACAGTCTATTTTCCCAGACGCTCTCAGGATAAGGCAAATGTTTGAGTACTTACCTATGGTAAAGCATTTCAAATGCCAATTAATTTATTTTATTTACAAGGGTTTTATGTGTGCAGTTCATATTGACAAATTGCTAATCAGTAATTCTCCACACATAATATTGAATGAACACTGCTCCTCCAAAGAGAAAATTGAGAACCCCGTATGAAACAGTTTCCCTATTACGCATGCACGCTCAGTCACACAAGACAAAATAAAAACACTAAACTAACTAACAAAAATCTACACCCACATTTGTGTATCCAATAGCCAAACTACTCTCTCTTTTTACAATAGCATTAATTTTTCAGCAATCGACCACAATATGTGTAAATATTGTTTCTTGTATACATGCAGTTTGTAAAACAAGTACTGATGCTTGCCGTTCACAGATTTTGCTCCCGCTGGTAACTATCGCCGCTGCTTCATTACTTCGCTCACCTGGTGCTTAAGGCCGTAAAAGACTCCAGACAGTCAACAAGGAAGCCCGCTGTACTTTTATATAGACCTGCTAGCCTGATCCAGAAGGTTCCCTGCACCCTGAGTTACGCTGAAGGGGGGCAATGGGCAGAACATTCTTGCAACGATAACACCAAACATTCAATCCTGAAGGACCGGAAGTGGCAAGAATGTTAATAGTCTTATTGGAGAACACGTCAATCTCCTGTGGGCAGTTTGTTTACACGAACACAAAGGCACCGCCTGCCAGTCCGCATGCGCTTCTCAAGTTACCGGTGATGCCTTTGACACACTGTGCTTCGAAAACTCAAGCAGGACGGGGTAAAGATAGCGACACAAAGTGGTGGCATGTAATAATGTTGTCTATATCATTTTTAGGCAGCATGTAACACAATTTTATTCTTTGTACATCATTATTTCAGTATTTCAATCCCATTACTACTGCTGCAGATTTTGGGACAAGGGGTTGGTGGTGAGTGAAGTGACGTGGGCATTTGTGGTTCTTTTTTAATGTGACTACGTGAACATCACAAATGGTGTGCAGATGTTTGAATGTTTTGGGAGTCAAGGATCACTAGATTTAAGTGTGNTGACTACGTGAACATCACAAATGGTGTGCAGATGTTTGAATGTTTTGGGAGTCAAGGATCACTAGATTTAAGTGTGTTCTCTAGATGTATCCAAGTTTTCAGTTACAACAAATGTTTGACCTTGTTTTTTAAAGAACGTATTTAGTAGATTACTATTGAATTGGCAGTGGACAGTGATCATTTTCCACCACAACAGTCATGCATGGCCTGTATCAGTCGTTAAGTACTTGATAAAATAAGGTGCCGAGTAGTGTTCGCAAATATTTTTAGTCAGCCATATGGTTAGAAAAAAGCTTGTGCGTTATCTTTATTTGTAAACTGACAAATGGTCGTTTAATTATATAGAAAATAGTAATGCAACACAATGACTATTTTGAGTAACGTGCAATTTTCTCTGTGTAATGTCAATGTTCACATTGTTTCCTGAGGTGAGAAGAGTAATTCAGTGGTTTTACTGCTGATGGTGATGATACCCTTTTCATATTTTGTTTGTTAGGGGTTTGCAACAGTTGGGATTTTGTACAGACTGTCAAACTAGCTCCAGAAAAGTTAATTCATGCATATCCGTATCCCTCTGCTTCCCAGAGCACTAGTTGTAGCTAACACAAATGCCACGCAGTTTTACCTACTAGGTACTTACATTTTTATCTGCTTTAAAATGAGTTGGTAAAACCATATGAAACTGGTAAAGTTGTATGAAGCAGGTAGATTTCCGAGTCCTCTGCACTCGCCGATGCTCATACTCTGGGAGCTGGGAGCNTGGTAAAGTTGTATGAAGCAGGTAGATTTCCGAGTCCTCTGCACTCGCCGATGCTCATACTCTGGGAGCTGGGAGCGAAGTGGTGCAGAAAGTGCATTAATTCACTACTCTGGAGCCAACTGAGGGCTTATCTATTATTTCTCATGCCTTTCTATGTACTAGGGATGTCAAAATACAAAATATAAATCTTTCTCTATTCTAATCCCAAAACCTTTTACTCTATTCCAACTCAATTCCGATACCATAAATTACGGTTCTAAAATATGTAGTAAAGGTAAAAGTCCAAAAAAAAATTGCTTCAAACAAGTCTGCTACAACTTGCACACAATTTTTAGATTATACAAACCTATAAAAAGGTTCCACTACATAACTTTGTAGTATTCATTCACGTCACGCACCATAAAAGCAAGTTTTGTTGAAATAACGTATCCATACTTTTAGATTTTAGTTTTCTCCACAGATGCTGTTGAGGTTAGCGAAACTTTTAGTTGCACCGGACCAATCAAGTGTTCATATTTTCGTACAATGCTGTTGCTGTTTGTTATTAAGGTACACATATTCTCTTCATACTTTATAATAATACTTGCACACTGCAACATTAATGTTATGAAACATGTCAACTTCTCACTTCAATTACACTGCACTATCAAAAATTTTAACAACCGGTTATATAAATTAACGTTTTTTCAGCTAAATCTAAAAAAAAACATTGTTTCAAGCTGTTTTACTGTGTCATTCAAAACTACCAATAGTCGTTTTGACTAACGATTAATTATGTAAACATTCTCAAATCAATTCAGCACAAGCTACCGCTATTGGCCGCTCCAACCGACTACACTTTTCGCTTAAGTGTCAATCTTGTACAATTATTCCATTTTTTTGGCAAAGGGTTTGATTATTTCACTATTTCAAATGACTAAAACAAATTTTGCAAAAACTTTACGATTTCATGCCTTGCAAAAACCAGGTGCGCCCTAGCTATGGTTAAAGATAACTGCATTTGCTGACGTACGCTAAGAATCGAGGTAGTCGTGCACTCTATTCTGAAGTTCATCATAATGTCTAAGAATAGATGGTTTTGAGGAATCAAAGAATTACATTTGACATCCATGCTTTCTACATTTCTCAGGTTGGTATTCTTGACATTTCCCAGATCTTCATAGGGCCTAGTCCTCCCCACTATCGCTATATAAGTACGTGCCTATGCAATTATGATTCAGAATTATTATTATTAGTACTGTCAATACATACAATTTCCTAGGTTTTTTTTTTATTTTTAGAAAACCCTTTATTATTCATAATTACAAATTACTTACAAAAATATGTTATTGATACAATACACTAATACCAACTGCCTGTTACAGATCGTACAGCACTACTCTGCTAACTAGATGCTATAACTTTTGTTACTTCAATAAGCTAACTTACCTGGCAATCATCATAAATTCTGCATAACTTTGGATGTGTTTTGCTTTCCTTGGATCCCTTATAGACCCGGCTCTTGCAACTTGCCGTCCTTGTAGGGAGCGGATGGCATTCACAAACTCTGTAGTCCTGTCTCGCGCAGTCATCGTGGATGAGTTGGGAACTTCTTTCTGCTTAGAAGGAGAGCCTTCTACGAAAAGCGCTCTTGATTCGGCACCATCATATTCACTCTTTTGCAGCCAGGAATCCCGCGAGGAGGGAGGCCCGCCACTCGTCCCCACAAGCGGCACCTGTTCCGACTCTGAACCACCCCTGCGGCGTCTTGCGGTCATTGGATCATGAGTGGCAGTGTCTCCCGCTTTCCAACCAGCTCAACCTGCACTAACATGCCCACATTTAAATATTTTCAATTTTTTATTTATTAATCCACTGTCGCTACAAGCTGAGAATACGCTAAAAACTCCACAACAGGTAACTTACTAAAAAAGTTACGGCTAGTTGTTTAAAATTCAGAGATCTGTAAAATTTGCTTGCAGTGAGTATGAAAAATGGCTGCCATCATCCACTTGTGGTAGGTAATAATCTCAATTAATGTTTTTCTTTCACCTTGAGGATAGGGTAACATAGGAACAAAATTTTATCAAAATCAAAAATGGCGCAGCTTCCATTATTTAATTTTTTCTATTTCTTCATATGGAATGACTCTTATCAAAGAATAACAACCACTGAACAACAAACCATGGAAAAACATAATTACATAATGTTACGATCTCGCTAGCCGACACAATAATCCTTCTTGCGGTGCGCGCTGCTGACCTTGGTCGTAGTGAGTTTCTGTACTTATCTGAAGAATGTTCTAGTGGTTTCCTGCCCTAGTTTCTCTAAGCGTGACTCGGGGTTCAGAGAACTTTCCAGGTCAAGGCCAGCAGAGTATAAATAGTGTGATGGGCCTTCGAGTCGGCAGTTGTTCAATGAATGAGTAGCTGAGTTTCAGTGATAGACTAGGAGCGGCGAGAGAAGTGACCAGTGGAAGGGAAATCTGTAACTGTGAGTATCAAGCTGTGAAGGGTGCGGCTGTCAGGCTGGATGGACTATTGTACTAGATGCAGGAGTGAGAAAGACATTACAGATGATGGCAACAGACACGCTGAATGTGTGTTAATGATGAGTAGGAGTTAATAGACTATAACAAAACAGAGACATTAAGAACGTTCATTAGAGTAAGAAAATAGACATTAAAAATTGCGCTCATTGAGAAATAAAAAAAGCATTAGTGGAGATGGATACATTAATGCTGTAAATAATAGTTGTGTGAATAAATTAAACTTGAATTTAGTTCATTTATTTTTATCACACAACAAATTAGTGAACAACATATTAATGAATTTAATACCAATACAATACGGGGAANTGGTAAAGTTGTATGAAGCAGGTAGATTTCCGAGTCCTCTGCACTCGCCGATGCTCATACTCTGGGAGCTGGGAGCAAAGTGGTGCAGAATGTGCATGNTCCTCTGCACTCGCCGATGCTCATACTCTGGGAGCTGGGAGCAAAGTGGTGCAGAATGTGCATGAATTCACTACTCTGGAGCCAACTGAGGGCTTATCTATTATTTCTCATGCCTTTCTATGTACTAGGGATGTCAAAATACAAAATATAAATCTTTCTCTATTCTAATCCCAAAACCTTTTACTCTATTCCAACTCAATTCCGATACCATAAATTACGGTTCTAAAATATGTAGTGAAGGTAAATGCNGTAAAAGTCCAAAAAAAAATTGCTTCAAACAAGTCTGCTACAACTTGCACACAATTTTTAGATTATACAAACCTATAAAAAGGTTCCACTACATAACTTTGTAGTATTCATTCACGTCACGCACCATAAAAGCAAGTTTTGTTGAAATAACGTATCCATCCTTTTAGATTTTAGTTTTCTCCACAGATGCTGTTGAGGTTAGCGAAACTTTTAGTTGCACCGGACCAATCAAGTGTTCATATTTTCGTACAATGCTGTTGCTGTTCGTTATTAAGGTACACATATTCTCTTCATACTTTATAATAATACTTGCACACTGCAACATTAATGTTATGAAACATGTCAACTTCTCACTTCAATTACACTGCACTATCAAAAATTTTAACAACCGGTTATATAAATTAACGTTTTTTCAGCTAAATCTAAATAAACATTGTTTCAAGCTGTTTTACTGTGTCATTCAAAACTACCAATAGTCGTTTCGACTAACGATTAATTATGCAAACATTCTCAAATCAATTGAGCACAAGCTACCGCTATTGGCCGCTCCAACCGACTACACTTTTCACTTAAGTGTCAATCTTGTACAATTATTTAATTTTTTTGTTTGCAAAGTGCTTGATTATTTTACTATTTCAAATGACTAAAACAAACTTTGCAAAAACTTTACGATTTCATGCCTTGCAAAAACCAGGTGCGCCCTAGCTATGGTTAAAGATAACTGCATTTGCTGACGTACGCTAAGAATCGAGGTAGTCGTGCACTCTATTCTGAAGTTCATCATAATGTCTAAGAATAGATGGTTTTGAGGAATCAAAGAATTACATTTGACATCCCTGCTTTCTACATTTCTCAGGTTGGTATTCTTGACATTTCCCAGATCTTCATAGGGCCTAGTCCTCCCCACTATCGTGAGTCACAGTATGTACTGTAAATATAAGTACGTACCTATGCAATTATGAATCAGAATTATTATTATTAGTACTGTCAATACATACAATTTCCTACGTTTTTTTTATTTTTTAGAAAACCCTTTATTATTCATAATTACAAATTACTTACAAAAATATGTTATTGATACAATACACTAATACTAACTGCCTGTTACAGATCATACAGCACTACTCTGCTAACTAAATGCTATAACTTTCGTTACTTCAATAAGCTAACTTACCTGGCAATCATCATAAATTCTGCATAACTTTGGATGTGTTTTGCTTTCCTTGGATCCCTTATAGACCCGGCTCTTGCAACTTGCCGTCCTTGTAGGGAGCGGATGGCATTCACAAACTCTGTAGTCCTGTCTCGCGCAGTCATCGTGGATGAGTTGGGAACTTCTTTCTGCTTAGAAGGAGAGCCTTCTACGAAAAGCGCTCTTGATTCGGCACCATCATATTCACTCTTTTGCAGCCAGGAATCCCGCGAGGAGGGAGGCCCGCCACTCGTCCCCACAAGCGGCACCTGTTCCGACTCTGAACCACCCCTGCGGCGTCTTGCGGTCATTGGATCATGAGTGGCAGTGTCTCCCGCTTTCCAACCAGCTCAACCTGCACTAACATGCCCACATTTAAATATTTTCAATTTTTTATTTATTAATCTACTGTCGCTACAAGCTGAGAATACGCTAAAAACTCCACAACAGGTAACTTACTAAAAAAGTTACGGCTAGTTGTTTAAACCTCAGAGATCTGTAAAATTTGCTTGCAGTGAGTATGAAAAATGGCTGCCATCATCCACTTGTGGTAGGTAATAATCTCAATTAATGTTTTTTCTTTCACCTTGAGGATAGGGTAACATAGGAACAAAATTTTATCAAAATCAAAAATGGTGCAGCTTCCATTATTTAATTTTTTCTATTTCTTCATATGGAATGACTCTTATCAAAGAATAACAACCACTGAACAACAAACCATGGAAAAACATAATTACATAATGTTACAATCTCTCTAGCCGACACAATAATCCTTCTTGCGGTGCGCGCTGCTGACCTTGGTCGTAGTGAGTTTCTGTACTTATCTGAAGAATGTTCTAGTGGTTTCCTGCCCTAGTTTCTCTAAGCGTGACTCGGGGTTCAGAGAACTTTCCAGGTCAAGGCCAGCAGAGTATAAATAGTGTGATGGGCCTTCGAGTCGGCAGTTGTTCAATGAATGAGTAGCTGAGTTTCAGTGATAGACTAGGAGCGGCGAGAGAAGTGACCAGCGGAAGGGAAATCTGTAACTGCGAGTATCAAGCTGTGAAGGGTGCGGCTGTCAGGCTGGATGGACTATTGTACTAGATGCACGAGTGAGAAAGACAATACAGATGATGGCAACAGACACGCTGAATGTGTGTTAATGATGAGGAGTTAATAGACTATAACAAAACAGAGACATTAAGAACGTTCATTAGAGTAAGAAAATAGACATTAAAAATTGCGCTCATTGAGAAATAAAAAAAGCATTAGTGGAGATGGATACATTAATGCTGTAAATAATAGTTGTGTGAATAAATTAAACTTGAATTTGGTTCATTTATTTTTATCACACAACAAATTAGTGAACAACATATTAATGAATTTAATACCAATACAATACGGGGAANAGTTCATTTATTTTTATCACACAACAAATTAGTGAACAACATATTAATGAATTTAATACCAATACAATACGGGGAATTTCCAAACAGTTTTGTATTACGCTCTTATATACGTAAATTATTAAAATTTTTCATAAAATAAATAAGAATGTAATTTTTTTTTTTTTTAGGTTCTGGAATTTTTTATAGAAAATTTTGTACTGTATAAAACACATAAGTCATGATACTAAGTTTCCTAAACAAATCAATACAAGAAGTACAACATAGTACTCTGCCATTATTCTAATAAAAATACAATTACCATTATGAAATTTTACCCACAATATAATACCATACTTAATGTGAGTAAATGTTGACATAATATAAAGACATTAAATGTCAAATTTATCTCAATGAATATATAACATTGGTAGTCTAGTTGAGCTTGAATCAGCATTATGCTTATCCCAAGAAAGCACATTATCAATAATAATACCCAAAAATATAATATCTCTGGCATTCTTTAAACTTGCATTACCTATGTTAACAGAATTACAGTAAAAGTTAACCAACTATTAAACATTTGTGTCTGCTATTGAAGCAGACACGTATAGAGCTCGACTCAATGGTGGTTTCACAAGCAAGCAGATTTTTCTGTGATACCATTGTAATGTCACTCATCGCTACAGTCCTGTGTATATTAGTTTTAGCAACATATTTCTCTACGCACACTTTAATTCTGAAGTCTAGCACACCTCGATTATGATTTTTATCCATGGCATGTAAATAAATTTGATTACACAAATAAGCATTTTTATTTGCACTAAATGAAATAAGTTATTTTTCTAAAATATTGAAACAGCTTATGGATTAGTACAAGAAGAGTAAATTGGAGAACTGTAAGCATTCATTTTTTATTTCCTATTCAAGTTTCCTGAAGGCACCAGAAGCGATAATACTAATGCGAGTTTAGCCGGACTTTCACAGAAGTAATAAATTAACTGAATCTGTTTCATTTCATACTTGGAAAATTACCTATGGGTAATCTAAAGGCTGTCATGTTATACCATTTTACTGTTACAATTATATCAATACACGTTGATTATTGAACAAATTGGTGGAATAAAATTTGTGAACCAACTGACTTTTCATAAATATAAGCAAAGTCTGCTCTTTCCACAAACAGATATTTCGACACGAGCTCAACTTTTCGCAGTGACTCACGTGGAAAGTAAGGGCGGCTTCTGTTTGGCTGTTGTAGTTTTCTGCACTGTTCGACATGATCGGTACACAAGAGAGCAAGGCATAAAACACTGAAAATGTGTGATAGTCTATTCATGCTTACTTGCAACTTTTCTAAATCCCTGCTAAATTCTACTTCCAGAATATAACTCCACCTTGGGCAAACAGGGCCTAGCGAGTCTGACAAATTACACCAAATATAGTAGTTTTGTATTAACACAAATATAAAACGTTTCCGATACGTGGCATATTTAGGAAACCGCCAAACATGTCCCACATGGGGTGAATTTTAACAGGTTTGATTAAAAAAAGTATGAGGAAACCGCGAATAGACTATACAGAAAGAGCATGTATCACTACCATAATAAATTTATACAACCCTCAAAACTTTAATTAAAACTCAACTTGACTGAAATTAAACTTTTAAGATCAAAACACTATAATTAACACTAAAACAGCATAGCTATTACTAATAACAGCAGAAAAAACGTTTAAAATTACAAACTGATAATCAAGTTAAGAATTTTTTTTTATAATTCGCAACATAAACACCAAAATTAATTAACTTAGCCTACTAACAGTAAAAAAACCGAAAGCTGCTGTCAGACGATACATAAAACATTGCCATAACCTTGGATTCTTATAACACTTTCGAAATGAAATTACAAGTCTTGGTACTAAAAATTCTAGTTGGTTTTATGACAGCAATACTCAAGAATACAGACAGGCTTAACATATTGATGTAACAAATAAATACTAATTATATCAGTTTTGACTTTCACATACCAACAATAAGTTAACGTCATCACTTATTGACAGATGACATGTATGGAATTGTCATAGAAAGAACTTACGGGTGGATGGCGAAACCAAACGTTGTCTAATTCACAACAGACAATTCGACTAGCGCTCATAGCGAGGCTCTGGAACAAAAATTCCATAACAACGGGTTACCACCAAAGAGTAAATTTAAGAATAGAGGGAGTGTAGACTATACAAATGCAAAAAAAAAAAAAACTTTGTTCATCAAGCATCACATGGTTTCAAGATTAAAATGCATGGGCATTCAAAATTACGTTGAAAAACTAGAATCAATGTGCTTTTAATCGCTAATAAAGAAATATTACGATGGAATCACATGAATATACATGTATTTGAGTATACAACAATAAACTTAAATAAATGTAAGACTTTGTATATCAGCTTGTGTAGTCTGCACAAATAAAAGAACATTGTCCAGCTGCATATAATTAACAGTGTTAGTAATTGTGCAGGCCTGGAATATTAATTTGTAACCTTGTGAAGTAGGTAGTTCTTAAACTGAGTATCGACGTAAATGTACATAATTACCCNCTGGAATATTAATTTGTAACCTTGTGAAGTAGGTAGTTCTTAAACTGAGTATCGACGTAAATGTACATAATTACCCATGTAAAGTTAAAGATATTCGCTTATCAAAAATAGAGTTGCAGCAAAATGCCCAGCAGTACATCACCATTTTCGAAAGACGACATTGAACTCGTATTTCTGCTGTCAAAATCAATATACACAATTTGTGGACACAGTTACATGTATACAATGGAAATTAAAGCATAGCTGACTCACAAGACCTACCAGTGGCCGTTACTGCACAGAAAGGCCAAGAATTGCGTGAAAACTTACAGTAGTAATTAAACCTCCGGGGTCGATAAATTGAGCTGACGGAGGAGTGCTGCAAACAGTGGGAAGATTGTTGGTAAACTAAATATAAGTTCCGGGAAATTACGTTAACCTATTGCAGTTAAGTGTACAGAACAAAGAATTAAAGATCCCGCGATGCGTCGCACGTACAGCACCTAAGACCCATGGAATCAGATTGCCGGGGGTTAGCATGGGCGAACTATATCCTTGCCAAGAACTCAATAAAACCCGCGAGGTATCTTAGTTATTGACCTCATTACATAAACACGACCATAGGACACTTCAACATTCGGGACGGACATCCCTCAGTTTTAGGAGAGTTCCGAGTTCTTTCTTAAGTACTAATTTTAATACAAAACATAATAATGTGGTGCCTTGCTGAGCACATGGGAATTTTAGGTCTGTTAAGTTTTGGGGCACTCTACGACCGAAACGATCAGGTTGAAAGAAAGACTAATTATTTCCCATGCCAGTAATTGGCTTGATTAGACACACAATTGCACTCGGAAAATTAAATAGAACACTTCAAATATCTTAGTCTTGCTACTCTACACCTCATTAAAAATTCATGTGGCTTGCATTTATTCTGAGATTACTTCGTAATCCCCAAAGAGCGGATTTCACGAACATTTGCCCGTGGGCCATAAATTATAATGTTATTAAATACACAATCTAACACTTGATTCCTATCCTAATTACACAGATCTCTCTAGGGAAACCACAGGCACTAGGTTGGATCACTCGGTNCTGGAATATTAATTTGTAACCTTGTGAAGTAGGTAGTTCTTAAACTGAGTATCGACGTAAATGTACATAATTACCCGTGTAAAGTTAAAGATATTCGCTTATCAAAAATAGAGTTGCAGCAAAATGCCCAGCAGTACATCACCATTTTCGAAAGACGACATTGAACTCGTATTTCTGCCGTCAAAATCAATATACACAATTTGTGGACACAGTTACATGTATACAATGGAAATTAAAGCATAGCTGACTCACAAGACCTACCAGTGGCCGTTACTGCACAGAAAGGCCAAGAATTGCGTGAAAACTTACAGTAGTAATTAAACCTCCGGGGTCGATAAATTGAGCTGACGGAGGAGTGCTGCAAACAGTGGGAAGATTGTTGGTAAACTAAATATAAGTTCCGGGAAATTACGTTAACCTATTGCAGTTAAGTGTACAGAACAAAGAATTAAAGATCCCGCGATGCGTCGCACGTACAGCACCTAAGACCCATGGAATCAGATTGCCGGGGGTTAGCATGGGCGAACTATATCCTTGCCAAGAACTCAATAAAACCCGCGAGGTATCTTAGTTATTGACCTCATTACATAAACACGACCATAGGACACTTCAACATTCGGGACGGACATCCCTCAGTTTTAGGAGAGTTCCGAGTTCTTTCTTAAGTACTAATTTTAATACAAAACATAATAATGTGGTGCCTTGCTGAGCACATGGGAATTTTAGGTCTGTTAAGTTTTGGGGCACTCTACGACCGAAACGATCAGGTTGAAAGAAATACTAATTATTTCCCATGCCAGTAATTGGCTTGATTAGACACACAATTGCACTCGGAAAATTAAATAGAACACTTCAAATATCTTAGTCTTGCTACTCTACACCTCATTAAAAATTCATGTGGCTTGCATTTATTCTGAGATTACTTCGTAATCCCCAAAGAGCGGATTTCACGAACATTTGCCCATGGGCCATAAATTATAATGTTATTAAATACACATTCTAACACTTGATTCCTATCCTAATTACACAGATCTCTCTAGGGAAACCACAGGCACTAGGTTGGATCACTCGGTNTTCTAACACTTGATTCCTATCCTAATTACACAGATCTCTCTAGGGAAACCACAGGCACTAGGTTGGATCACTCGGTATCGGGTCACAACCCATTTCCAAATGAACGATGTGGACACACATCGGGACGCACGACATGCGTGTTCCGCGAGCCGCACTAGTGCAGCGACTGCAGGCCGATAACGTGATGAGATAGTGGCCGTGCCAGACCACGCAGGAGTGGTCCACGACAAGGTCTTAAATTGTCTGATTGTATCGAATTCACTTAGTTTATTTACAGCCTTGTCTTCTCCTACTCCCCATAGGGAGGTGCTTATATCGCTCATATAGGAACAATGTGTGCTTTTGGATAAACTAAATGTTACTGTCCTCTTCATGCCGGTACCGGGGCATGCAGGGATTCAGACGAATGAGATGATGGATTGAGTTTTTTACAGGATGTCTCGGATCCCCTACTTTCCTTTTCGGTTTTATATCCCATAGTAGTCGGGAAAATTTCCCGGCGTTGGAAATCAGACGTGGCAAAATTATACTTCGGTTTCTAATTCTTTATACGCAGGTTTATATCCTACATATTCTCGGCACGGATATTATCATTGTAGTTCACGTAGTTTAGCAGTCACTTCTTTTCGCCTTCTTTCAGGTCATAATGCAACCCAGTATTATTTGCACGAACTTCATATAGTTCATAAGTCCTCTTGTATCTACGATGCCCCTGGATCATATTTGACCCATCTCTTGTTTCAGTGTTTCACTTGCGGCGATCGAAGTTCGTTGTATGCTGCCCTTCAACGGCTTCGTGTGAGGTTTCCTGTCTCCTACCCTTCGGTATGTTTTCATTTCCCTCGGGTAGTTTGTGACGTTCTTGCTCGGTTTTTAATGAAGCACAATATTATTATCTGATTCGGAGAGTTTGGTGTCCTGTTAGTTGTCCCAGATGACCGCTACTGTCCTACCTTGCTATCACTTTTTCCATGGCCATTCTTTCCCTCCAGGGTTGATGGGCCTCTACCAAGAATAGTATTTGTGATCCCATCTGATTTTGTTCTTTGTTCGTTTTTCCGCTGGTTATTACAGCGTTTTTGTCATTGCTACTATTTTTCGGTTTTGACAGTGGGCTTCGTTTTGGCGACACTGAAATAAAAATAAAGTTGGTTTTTGCTATTACTAGTTCTTCTGCAGCCGCAATTGGTGATAACGGTTGGGTTTTTTTGGAACTCAGCGTCAGTGTTGCTGCGTCATNCGGTTGGGTTTTTTTGGAACTCAGCGTCAGTGTTGCTGCGTCATTTTGGGTTTGTGCCTTTTTTACCTTTTTCGTGAGTTAAATTGACCTTCCATTATTGGACTTCTATGTTTATATATTTTTTTATTTTTATTTGTCTTTCGTTTTGAATCGTGGTTGCTGGCCGTGGGTACAAAATGAAGGCCATTATAACTCCTTAAAAAAAAGGTGTTGTCATTTCGAGAAAACCTAGGAATTTTTAGGCGGTTAGAGTGACTGCTTGAGGATTTTCCCGGTCAAACGTCATAGTTTTAAGGTGAGAACGAATTTAGAATTCTGGTTATAGTTGTGGATTTTGTAAGGTAAAGTACAACAAGACATCTTTTTATTGTGAATATTTTGTGATTGTTGGGGTTTTATTATTTGAGATGCCGGTAGATTGCTAATTTTAGAATAGCGATGTTTCAATTTGTTGTGGTATGATAGGGCTGTGCTACGTGCAGAGAACTTGTATTGGTAATAATCCAGAGTAGCGGTTTTTTTACTACTTGATTACAAACGTTTCTACCCTTCTCTACTATCCTTACATTAAATATAAATGTATTATACACCAAAACCTTCCTCAAGATATTCTCTAAATGATGTTGAAAACCGCATCAAAATCCATTAAGTAATTTAGAGGTACCAAGCGAATACACAGACAGACGCGGATAAGCGACTTTATTTTATACCATTTAGAGATATTCCATTTATTTAATCCCATGAGAGCAAATAGCTCGCGGGTATGAAAAGTGTCACATTATAAAAAGAAACATGATAAACACACGCACACAAATTACGTATTACACATAAAAAGACGTACATAGTATTGTTACGACTTATGAGAAGTATGGAATGAGGTAAGCACTGTTAAAGTCTACAGAGAGCTGGTTTGAGTGGTAGGGAATGATAACCGCTTCCACATGTTTGGAAATTCATCAATGGATCCACCAGTAGTTGATACCTTGTACACGTGTTGCGGCATTTTTGATAAACACATACACTTTTCAGCTGTATTTGCTGCTGATTTCAGATACAAATTATCGTAATTACACACAAATTCTACAGTTTTCCATTATTCATTTGTAAAAAGTATATTTCAGAATGCTTGAAAATTATGGGAATAGAGTGTATTTACTTTTATTTTTCAGAGGAAATGTTCGAAAATTCATTGGTTTATATTTTGGTGCATATCCACCAGATCCACTCAATTTTTAGGCTGGTTGAACTGGGGGATCAATCGGTTTAGGCCTAGTCCACAATAGCTGGTTCGCTGACCACTGTTGTGGACACCTAACTTCTGATTGGTGCATGTAACCCTCTGATGTGTCAGCTCGTGTCCCAAGGTTCCATGTACCAAGATCATTAGCAAACTTAAACTTTAGTCCGTGGATGCATGTGCAGGCGTGTTCCAAATGGTTTTTCTTGTTTGCATTTTATCGTGTGCAAATCATGAAAGTAAATAATGCTCTATTGATATTGAAGCGTGAAGAATGAAAATATAAAACCCGCTATTTGTTCAAAGGCATAATCTTTAATCTCGCTGCCGTGAAAATGACACTTTATTAAATAAAAATACAAAATTGTACTGACTACAGCAAAACAAAATCCAAATTAAGTTAAATTTAAGCAAAATCAAAACATACTCGCACAACTCAAATTAGAATACTAAATAAAATAACCTACAAATATTAATATTTATGAGTAATCTGGTACAATTTACTGATGCACCGATTTGAGTGCACTCTAGTATCTGTAAGCTTAACTTTGGACATCAAAGTCGTAGATGCACATGTTGGGACATGTGTCTGTGGACCGTTTGACCGCGGACAAGCTATTGGGGTCAAGGCATTAATCGGACTCAACCAAAACAATTGCCATTATTCATATACATACTTAACACACATTTAGAAATAATTGACTCGTGCATTGTAAATTACCTACACTTTTCATAGAAGAAATTCTGGCCTTGTTCAAAACATTTTGAACATATTGTATTATCGTTATACTTTGAGAGCCTTCTTCCTGAGAAACAAACACATTTATAACATTTAATTGAAAGACCAAAGTTTTAGTAGTGTATTTCATTGGGTAAATGTAAAGAATAATGGCTTTTTTGAAGAAGACATGGTAGACCCACAAAAGTTATATAAATGGCTTTTGCACACCTTACCTGTTTCATATTTAGGACAACGTAATGATAAAATAAGCAGAACGTCGAAAATAAAATAGATAATATACGAGGAGTTTGGCTGCTTTGTTTACGTCGGATGCCATGGTGTATAGTCCTGTTTGCTGTGGATGTGTAGATGTTACTGTGTGTTAGTTGCAGTTTAGATGTGAGACAGTTTTCGTGGCGAGGGGTATGTGTTGTTTCACCCGCGAGTTGTGACGTCCGAATCCGATAGTGCAAAGACTTGTTTAAGAATGGAGGGTGATACATCCGGTTTGTTTTACTGTTACTTTAAAACCCTACAATCCTAGGTTAAGTTAAAACGCTATAATCCTAGGTTAGGTTAATACTCTACAAGCCTAGGTTAGATTAAAAATGTAAAATAGTGATGCACTCATCGTGGAGTTAGGTTAAGTTATATTATATTGGGCACATATTAAGAGATTGGGTGGACAAATGTTAAATTGAGGTGTTTTCACATTTTCTGTAGGTGTATTTTTAGTGATTTTACCCCACATTTTCCCAGATCTTGTGGTTTGTAATATGAATATGTTAATGCCCTTAGTAAATTCGTGTTCTGTATAATTATTTGAGTCAAAATATACCACTTTCCAAGATTTTTATTTTTGGAAAAGCCGCTATTCTTTACAATTACTGTACGTTTTTAAGGTGACGCCACATGGGGTATGGATGCAGGAATGTCCAGGAAGGAACAAAGACAAACATGGCTGCCTTAAATCACNAAGGTGACGCCACATGGGGTATGGATGCAGGAATGTCCAGGAAGGAACAAAGACAAACATGGCTGCCTTAAATCACAGTTTAATTGATATATTCTTGTGCAAATTGGTATACTCTCATGTGAACGGGTATGTATCATACGTGTACGAGCTGTTTTACATCCTTCAAAGTAGTCTCCGAGGTTGTCCACGGTTAGTTGCCAGCGATGAGGGAGACATCGTCACAGCATTTTGACGAGTGGTGGCGCACATTGACGGATCTCGTGCAGCCGATGGTATTTCTCGTCGGCCTCAAATAGTTTTAACATATNGCGAGTGGTGGCGCACATTGACGGATCTCGTGCAGCCGATGGTATTTCTCGTCGGCCTCAAATAGTTTTAACATATGTTGTAGGCCTACTGTGTGATATGAGAGACAGTCTTACCTTTGTAATTTTACACCTCTTATTTCAGGTTCCACAAAACAATGGGAATTGAAGTTATCAAGTGCCTTATCAGTATCTACTCATGGCAGTTTGTCCAACTGCGCTTTCACAAAGTTACCTTCCATTGTAGTGCTGCGTGTTTGCAACATTCCGGGGTCTGTCGCCGGCATATGACTAGTGACGTTAAAACCTATTTGTATGCAACAAATGGCACATTTTTATTTTCACACGCATATACAAATATGTTAGTATCATTTTAACTATATTTGCAAAATTTGCATGTTGCCCATTGTCATCAGAATAATTTCTATAAAATGTTACTTTATAACCTCCTTTCGAATGGATTTAATTAGGTGCATTAAAAGCATTACTTTTAATTGAATCTTTCTTAGTAACATGCTCATTTCTAAAAAGAAAAAATTGTTTTCACTTGGAGATTTTAATAAAGTATTTATTATAGTTGAAGTTATACCATGATTATCAACAGTTTCAATAATTTGACCCTGTTTTAAAATTTGAAATGGAAAAAAATTATAAATTACATCTATATTTGCATCTTTTGTATACCTTATTAGTATCACCTTTTTTTTTTCCCCCAAGTCTAAAACATTCATATTCATAAGCATAATTTAGAAATGAAAAACTATCAACCAATAGGAATATCATTTACAATTTTAAGATTTACATTATTTAAATTTTGGCATGTTTGATCTGTCTTTCAAAGTTTTAAATTTTTTTATAATTAATTTTGATAGTAATATGTTAATAATGTTAATCTAGAAAAACAGATTTAGTTAAATCTCTTATACAAAAATTTAAAAATTACAAAAAAACTCATGAAGTTGAATATGAAATAAATAGAAAGATATCTACCTTTAATTCAGGAACTTCAAAATTTATAAGGGGGTTGGGGGAGTTGAGAAATTAACAAATGTAAATAAAAAGTTGATAAGGAATTTAGTTCCTGTTGCTGTTAAAAATTTTGGTTATCCAACACCAAAAGAGACTTTGGTAATTATATAGAATATCGGTTTTTGTGAAGGAAACATAGGAGACCTACAAAAGTAACATAAATGAGTTCTGCACAGCTTACCTTTTTAATATTGAGGAGGGCGTAATGGTAAATTAAGTGGAACGTACTAAATAAAATAGTTAAAATACAAGGAGTTCGGCCGCTTTGTTTACGTTGGACGCCATGTTGAATGGCCATGTAATGTTGTCGGCGCAGACATGAACTGCATTTAGTTGCTGTTTAGATGCAATACATTGCGGTTCGTGAGTTGTGTCGTCTGCATCTGACTGTGCGAAGGCTTGTGGTTTAAGAATGGAGGGTGATACTTCTGGTTTGTTTTACTGTTACTTTAAAACCCTACAATCCTAGGTTAGGTTAAAACGCTATAATCCTAGGTTAGATTAATACCCTACAAGCCTAGGTTAGATTAAAAATATAAAATAGTGATGCACTCATCGTGGGGCTAGGTTAAGTGGGCACATATTACGAAATTAGGNTTGTGGAGTTAGGTTAAGTGGGCACATATTACGAAATTAGGTGAACATGTTTGTTTTTTTTGTGGGTGTATTTTTAGTGATTTTACCCCACAATTTCCCTGATCTTCATAGCTCTCCTGACTATAGTATNTCGTGGGGCTAGGTTAAGTGGGCACATATTACGAAATTAGGTGAACATGTTTGTTTTTTTTTGTGGGTGTATTTTTAGTGATTTTACCCCACAATTTCCCTGATCTTCATAGCTCTCCTGACTATAGTATTTGTGGTTTGTATTGGTAATACATTAATGCCCCTAGTAAATTTGTGTTCTGTGTAGTAGAGTGGAACCACTTTCCTTGATTTTTTCTTTTATTTTCAGAAATGCCCCTATTCTATATAATTACAGAAACTTCATTTGAAAATAATAATTACAGGTGATTGTGATGAAGATATAATATCCATTACTAGAATAAAAGTGAATAATACAAAAATGACTAATATTGATGAAAATTATTTTATTTTAATAACAGAGATGATAATATTTGGCATACATGGGGGATGACATTAAAATGTAATTGGTGATTCAAATGTAGATTTTAATAATGATTATATATATAATAATACAAAATATAAAGGAACTGATGTCTTCTTAAAATATTTTACACTAATAGAAATACATTATATATATTATAATCCAAATTATAATTGTAAGAATCATCAAGATTTTAATAATTATGCAGAAATTTTAACAAATACTAATGCTATTAGACAGAGCTTGAATCCAAAAAAAAAATATAAAACTCTTAATTCATTAAATAGTGATAAATATAAATTTATCATTTCAAAGATTTGGCATCATTCTCTCTTAAATACTCCTGAAAGAATTGGAGAAGGAATAAAAATTTATAATAATATTCTTAAAGAATATTGTAATGACATAGTTCAACATTGCGTGGGGAAAAGGATTCTGGCCCACACCATGCCTCATATTTGGTCACGTTTTTGGCACGGAGTGGAGGTAGGCACGGGGCGACAAAAAACCCTGTGTGCCTACCGCCCGCTAACTGTGCCTCTTCGCCAGGGGCGGAGCCTGATCTCCCCACCCAGAGTAGGCAGCCCCGTCTCCTTTTTACGTAACGCTCTCGAAATAAAATTCTTTTAAGAAATACCGCCTCCTATTATAGTGATTTTATTCAAATAAACTATAGTTATAAATGACAATGAACAAAAATGCTGCCAATGTACGTTTCCAGCCTTTTCTAGAACTCTCTGGTATTGTACAGCGCCATTGAGAATAATTGAAAATTACAAACTGATCAAACAACACACACACACACACACACAGAGATATATATATATATATATAACATCTAATGATCACAATCATTACCATCTCACCTTATTACAGGCAACGTCTTTACCCATCCTTACGCAAAAATAAATTCACGGCAATATTCAGGCTTAGAATCAGTTTTCAACAATAAAAGACTGCCCGGGGTTTTTAATAAATTCTTGTTTAGTCTATAACTGAACCAGCTTTATTTCAAAAAACCAAATTAAAAGGGTCAAAACTAGGTTGTAGCCTCGCTGCTACCTCCCCCCATGATCTCTGTGCAATCAGAGTCGGAGGGAGGTTAAATGTTGATGGGAACTAGGGTTTGCCTGGGAGACCCGGCTTGCCCTAAGATCAAAGCTAGTTAGGCTGAGGAGGACAATTTTATGGGTGCAGCGGGGGNTGCCTGGGAGACCCGGCTTGCCCTAAGATCAAAGCTAGTTAGGCTGAGGAGGACAATTTTATGGGTGCAGCGGGGGGTATGATTTTAGTCTAATCTACTGTATTAGGGTTTTAAAGTAACAGTAAAACACACTGGAAGTGTATATGAATTAACTCACCTAGGTAGGCGGCGGGTACGATTCCACTGTCCTCTGCCATTTCAACTGTCGTGCACCTTACCTCACTCGTCAAAACACCATGATGTACTAAAACGTCTAAGTAACACCCGCTACCTAGCCGAATATTACACACAGAAACACTTGTACTAGCACCCTCCATTCTACAATTACAAGCCTTCACTCAGTTGGGTTCGGATGTCGCAAACCACACGCACTTAATATTCCACTCACCGCAAACTGCAATGTATCCCATACAATGGCGTACTAAGCTATCGTCTTCACGTCCACAGCCGCTAGGTGGCGTTAGCACACTTACTTGGCTATTAAACATGGCGTCCAACGTAAACAAAGCGGCCGAACTACTCGTACTTTTGTTTATTTTATTTAGTACGTTCTACTTATTTTACCATTACGCCCTCCTCAATATTAAAAAGGTAAGCTGTGCAGAACCCATTTATGTTACTTTTGTGGGTCTACGACGTTTCCTTCAGAAAAGCCCCTATTCTGAATAATTACATTTAATTTTGCTAAAACTTGAAATGGGTTTTTAAAAAAACGTACTATACATATATGTGAATGTTTATTGCTTGGTTTAGGATGGAAAATTTTATTTTTATTTATTTTTTCACAATGTGTACATTTTTTATTTTAATATTCTTTTTCTACTATGTTATATGATTTCTATTTTCATAAATAATTTTTATAAATATATTTTTACAATTACGAAGCACTTTTTCTTAATTTTTCNTTAACAATTATGAAGCACTTTTTCTTAATTTTTCATTATAACTTTATTTTATATATTCATTTGTGAACATTTTATGCTTATAAATTTGTTTACCTTTTTAATTTTGTGTGAATGAAAAGAATTATATCTTTTTCTTCACTATACTTTATACAATTTTTTTGTTTTAATGTTTTCTTTTTATTGAATTTTTTAGTTTAATTTTTTTATAAATGGATTAAATGCTAAACAAATTAAATAACCCAGTTGAGTTAAAGAAAAATGAAAAATATAAAACATCTAATTTTCAGATTATAAATACAATGTGTGGTAAAAAAAATTCTTGTGTTTTAGATGATAAATTAAAAATTATTTTGCCTGATAGATATGTTAACCTTATTAAAAAAAAAAAAAAATGTTGTTGTAAATGATGGGGTGTAAAAGAACGTGGCACATCATGTAAACAACGTAGGTGAAAAGTTGTGACCCTGTTGAAATTTTACTGTTAAAACCATGAAACTGTGGCCTGCCACCATGTGCGTTCCATCTGACTGTTAAAACTGTTGCCAAACTGCTTGTNTGCCTGGGAGACCCGGCTTGCCCTAAGATCAAAGCTAGTTAGGCTGAGGAGGACAATTTTATGGGTGCAGCGGGGGTATGATTTTAGTCTAATCTACTATGTTAGGGTTTTAAAGTAACCNAATCTACTGTATTAGGGTTTTAAAGTAACAGTAAAACACACTGGAAGTGTATATGAATTAACTCACCTAGGTAGGCGGCGGGTACGATTCCACTGTCCTCTGCCATTTCAATTGTCGTGCACCTTACCTCACTCGTCAAAACACCATGATGTACTAAAACGTCTAAGTAACACCCGCTACCTAGCCGAATATTACACACAGAAACACTTGTACTAGCACCCTCCATTCTACAATTACAAGCCTTCACTCAGTTGGGTTCGGATGTCGCAAACCACGCGCACTTAATATTCCACTCACCGCAAACTGCACTGTATCCCATACAATGGCGTACTAAGCTATCGTCTTCACGTCCACAGCCGCTAGGTGGCGTTAGCACACTTACTTGGCTATTAAGCATGGCGTCCAACGTAAACAAAGCGGCCAAACTACTCGTACTTTTGTTTATTTTATTTAGTACGTTCTACTTATTTTACCATTACGCCCTCCTCAATATTAAAAAGGTAAGCTGTGCAGAACCCATTTATGTTACTTTTGTGGGTCTACGACGTTTCCTTCAGAAAAGCCCCGATTCTGAATAATTACATTTAATTTTGCTAAAACTTGAAATGGGTTTTTAAAAAAACGTACTATACATATATGTGAATGTTTATCGCTTGGTTTAGGATGGAAAATTTTATTTATATTTATTTTTTCACAATGTGTACATTTTTTATTTTAATATTCTTTTTCTACTATGTTATATGATTTCTATTTTCATAAATAATTTTTATAAATATATTTTAACAATTACGAAGCACTTTTTCTTAATTTTTCATTATAACATTATTTTATATATTCATTTGTGAACATTTTACGCTTATAAATATGTTTACCTTTTTAATTTTGTGTGAATGAAAAGAATTATATCTTTTTCTTCACTATACTTTATACAATTTTTTTGTTTTAATGTTTTCTTTTTATTGAATTTTTTAGTTAATTTTTTTTATAAATGGATTAAATGCTAAACAAATTAAATAACCCAGTTGAGTTAAAGAAAAATGAAAAATATAAAACATCTAATTTTCAGATTATAAATACAATGTGTGGTAAAAAAAATTCTTTTGTTTTAGATGATAAATTAAAAATTATTTTGCCTGATATATATGTTAACCTTATTAAAAAAAAAATGTTGTTGTAAATGATGGGGTGTAAAAGAACGTGGCACATCATGTAAACAACGTAGGTGAAAAGTTGTGGCCCTGTTGAAATTTTACGNGGTGAAAAGTTGTGACCCTGTTGAAATTTTACTGTTAAAACCATGAAACTGTGGCCTGCCACCATGTGCGTTCCATCTGACTGTTAAAACTGTTGCCAAACTGCTTGTAGATCAAGTAGATTCTTTAGAACTAAGGATGCAGCTCAGAAATATTGATAACTCAGTGCGTGAGTGTTACAACTCAAAATATACCTCTTTTTTTTTTCAGGGTGAACAATGTTGTAATAACAAAAAATTGAACTTATCCCATGAACCTTCTTTATTTAGTTTGTAAAACCTCTACTCTTAGTAATATTTCTCTATTTTATGTTGAAGGGTAATTAATAAAAAAAAAAAATTTTAGTTTGAACACTGTCGTACTAATGTAATGTGTACAACATTAGACATGTTTACTTGAGGCCTGTCGTGATAAGAAAATGACGAGTGGTAGTTGCAAGTTGCTCTGTTGTGCAGACATGTCGAGCACCAGTCAGAAGCACCGGAACTTTGTAGCGGAGCCAATGGGAGACAAGCCGGTCACGGAGCTGGCCGGAGTGGGCGAAGTGCTGGGCCGTAAGCTGGACAACGCTGGTTTTGACAAGGTATGTGGGGTGACGGCATGTCCGCTTGCAGACGCAGGCTTCCACTAAGTTTGCATTTTTGGTAACCATATTTTCACCACTTATGTCTAAATATGTTAATTGTTTGAATGATAATACTTTTTTAATTTCATTTAAGACTTTAAAATTAGTTTCTACATTTTTAGCATATTAGGCATACATCCTGTTTTGTTGTCATATCAAATAAGTCTGAATAAAGTTAGACAGTGGAGGATAATTACTTTTCAAGATAATACAACAAGTTACAGGAAATTTAAATTTATACAGCTCTGGCAATGTAGTCCTGCTCCAGAATGCAGTGGAAATATAGGGAAATGAAAGACTACAACGCTCCAAAAATGTCAGTTCCTAATATTTTGCAGGTATTTCAACTCATAATAAGTTTTGAGCCTCTTCACTTTACATGGCTGGTGTACTATGTCAAATCTTTGTGTGTTCATAATTTTCTAACATGATGTTAACAGCGTTAACTGGTGAGGCAGCAGATGAAGGTGGTGACATATTTGTAATGTTTCCAGTGCGCCAGGCCGTAATTTCATGCACGGCCACACAGTGAGTACAGAATCTTATCTAAGGTCGCGGTGTTGCCACGGAGCATGCCAAACGCAAGTACAGGTAGGGGTGACTACTTAACTAGCAAATAAGCATGACCACATGCACGTTAGATCCAGAGCCATCCGNGGTGTTGCCACGGAGCATGCCAAACGCAAGTACAGGTAGGGGTGACTACTTAACTAGCAAATAAGCATGACCACATGTACGTAAGATCCAGAGCCATCCAGCGTTTGTTAAAATTAAAAGGACATTGAACTGTGCAGGGTGCTACACGAACTCAAAAAACAGATTAAACAGTACGTTATTTAACACAACGGCATGAAGAAAACACTTGTACGAGGCCTCGTCTGAACCAGCATGTTGATACCCTAGGTTACTTCCAAGACAAAAAGCCCGTAGGAACAATTAAGTAGTTACGGGCCCTCCAAATTGATAGAAGGGCCAAGGTGCTGCGGGTGTATGTTAAAAGGTTTTGAACACTATTAAACAGACAGAACGAGTTGATCGGCGAATGCAAAGACGAGGGCCTAGCGGCATGCGTCCGTTCAGCTTGAGCTCCAACGAGAGACTCCGAATGGCCGCCGGAAGTGCAGGCCCCATCAGACCACGTGCATCATGGATGTGGAACATGAGGGCAACCATGATTACAAGAACGTGCACACGAGCGCACAGCAAAATTAATACAACAGCAGCTTACTTACTAAATTACAAAACGAGCACAGCAAACAAACAAAAGAGATCTTGCACACTATCAACGCCCTCTGCTGGTGGTCTCGACCACTGTTACAAGGTGTGCACGCCAACAAATACGTCAAAAGAAAAACTTACAAACTAATTACAGAAAATGCAGAGGAGTGCATGGCAAAACCCTTGATGAAAGTCTAGACCTAACAAGAACCCTTATCCTCTTTGGCCATAGCCCATCTTCTGCGCACGTACCACGCTTAACACATGCATCGCGCGGCCCTGCGCCTTGTGCGCGTGTGATCCATGATGGGCTTATACCAGCTGAGGGACATGGTTGGATGACAAGGATTACAGAAAAGTAGTCATTCAAATTAGGACATTAATTCATCATGCAAGTAAATAAAATTAATATAATTACGATAAGGAGAAAACTAAAAATCATAACTTTGTGCAGTGTTAAAAGATTTTGTGATCCATCGCTGAAAATTGTGTTGTTGGCTCAAGTATAAAAGCACAGAACATGTGAATTGGTGTAGGTTAGTTAAATCATTTTCACCAAACACAAAAACTACCAAATGAAACNGATCCATCGCTGAAAATTGTGTTGTTGGCTCAAGTATAAAAGCACAGAACATGTGAATTGGTGTAGGTTAGTTAAATAATTTTCACCAAACACAAAAACTACCAAATGAAACAAGGTAAAGTCTGAGAGGTGAGGCAGTCTCTACATACGACTTTGCTAATCCCCCCGCCCTCATCATGCTTGCAGCATGAAATATTTGCTTCTGACATGCCTGGGACCACACGCATGTCGTACGAAGGCAAATGTTTGGAACAGAGTGCAGTACTGAGATGGCAAACGTGTTAAACAAACACACTGAAGTTTCATTAACAATTGTAACAGTTCAAAATGCAGTACTGGAATGGCAACACTGTACGTAAACATAAAACGTATCTGAAGCCAAACACAGTAACAAGAATGTCATGGGTCACGAGTCTTAAGGAAGCGTGCTGTCGAGAGTGAAAGGTGGAATGTGAACTCAAGTCATTATTTGCCACATTTGTTATGCGCACGTGATCGTAGTGTAGGAATGCTGATGTAGAGGCAAAGGGAGGAGAGAAATGCGGTTAGATAAAAAGTATCTCTTTGTGTAGTCGTGTATTGCATGGTAGCGTACCTTGCAAGGGGCAAGGGCGGGCGCTGTAGTTTTCAACAGATTTTCGCCCAGTTATATATATGTACATACCAATTAATGGCAGGAACATTACAGCCCTTATATGTTATCACTGTGGACTAGAAAACATATTTTCTAATAATTTCCCATTGCTTTAATTTTTGTCAGTTTTTGGGCTGTTCTTAAGAATTGTAGTTGATGAAATGGGGGCTCTGCTGTAGTTTCTAAACAAAAAAAAAATTGTTAGCCAATCAAACGGACATTGATTGAAATATTTAAAGTAAATGTTAAAATGGTTCAACAATAAATAAATTCCTGCTGTGAAATTTGTTTCACTGCAAAGTTGTTGCTGGCTGTGGTGCTTTTCCAGAGCGCATTTTGAAACTTTTTGTTGTGTACATCCTTTGATATGCTATGTGGCTGAGAAGAGATAGCACATCCAAGTAAACCATATGGTCTGGCCGTTGGAGTTAATTTTTGGCAGCCAGCGTAATGCCTGTTAGTGCTGGCTGACATGAGTTGTATTACCCAACAGAACTTTTTACTTCATCCTGTAATTTAATTTTCCCTTTCCTCTTTAACGTGTGGTGTATGTTGTAGGAAATTTTACAGATTTAGTGTTTTAGAAAATACAATTGCAGATCTTTAGTTTCAAAATTTTTTTGGGCTTGTCTGTAGGTGACTATTGCAAGATACACATGTTTACATGTGCAACCATAAGAACTATTAGGGACATATGCATATGTCCTTAATTCTTTAAAGAAGATTCCATTTTTTGATAAATATTGTACATTACTGTTTTCGAACAACTGTTTGCACAGTTTGTGGTTGCTGTTTGCCTGGAGAACAGGAGGGATGTCAGTGGAATCCAGGAAATGCCAGGGAATTTTTAACACGCTCAAACGTTGGAGAACTCTGTCATAAGCAAGCTATTATTTCATGTACCTATAAAACAAATGTGTATCAAATGCAAAAATAAGTTTTTTAATTTTGGTGCATGTTATTTTACATTTTAAAATGGTTAGTTTATTAGCATGACTAGCTGCCATACTGTTGTTGTTTGGCTGGTAGCTTGTCGTCACTAGTTTATTGTGCATTATCTATATTGTCTAGTCGTCTGGACACAGTATATACCATGTGTAGTATTAAATTTCAATTTTTTAAATTTTTTTATTTCAGAATTATTTATATTAATGTAAGTCAGTTATTTTTATTTTCTCTTAATTATTATTTTCTGCCCTAACTCATGTAATAGTAATTAGTTTATGTCAATCACCCATCCATTTTATAGGGTTTGGTTAAATATGTAAATTTTCTAACCCATAAATATAATAATGATTTTTCATTTATTTTCATAATTATTGTTACTAATATTGTAATAATTATTTTAAGTTGTAATTTTTTTTTGTAATTTTTTTTTGTTTAGTAGTTGCGTTACCAGCTTCTTGGTGGTAACTTTAAACAGGGCGGACGTTCCCTTGATCACTGGGTTTTTCCATTAGGAAATTCTCAGCGCCATCATAATAATTCTTTAATTTAGTTTGGCACCAGGAGCCAGTGGAAATGTTAGGCGCCCACGACATTGACGGGAGCCATTATGCCGTATATACTACAGACGCCACCCTTTGTGCACGGCCGGAGGGGTTGCTAGGTGCCAGATTTGCATGTCATCAATATTGAAATTGATTTTTCTAGTGCCCAAAGTAACTTTCGTAGAGAGTTATTTTGCATTTTTTCCGCCGTGGCCCAGTGGTACTGGGATCTGCTCTACCGATACCAGTTAGCTGGTAGCATTAACTTCACATGTAAATTAGGGAACTTTTCAATAACAGTAATTTATATTGACTTTATTCTGTGACAATAATTCCTTAATTTATTTTATTTGAACATTTCTTTTAGGAGTTAATTTTAAAGAACTGTAAATTTTCGGAATGTCATTTAACTTCACTTTTGTAACATTCATTTTTCTTTTATCCCAACAAAATACATTTTGTAAGGAGGGTGATATTTCAACGTTAAAACATCAGATCCAACATTTTATAATTTTCATTAACACCTTCAGCATGTTTTACCATACATTGAATTTTCAATAACTAATTTAAAACCTATTTCTTTCATTGGCTATATTTTGCAGTTACTTTTGCTTGTTACTTCTGAGTGAGTTACGTATACTGTTTTCAAGGGTTGTGTTAATCTTTTCACGTCTCGTTTTATCTGCCACTACAGTGTAACTGTCCACAGTTCCGAATAAGTTTCTCATGGCGCTTAACAAACAAACCAATTTATACAATTACTAATATAAATCATATTCAGTAGAAGCACACACATCTTCACAACATCTTGGTCGAGATGAAAACATTTTTCAATTGTCAATGTAATTTTTACCATTAATATATCATGTTATTATAGCAGTAAATAGTGAGGTTGTGAAATTTGTAACCAAACTGGGCTTTCATTTATCTTTGAGCCCCTCTGTACACTGCTAGAACTGTATAAAGTAAAGTTTAAGGGGTGGTTATTACAAATTAACTTTTTTTTATTTTACTACATTGCATTATGTTGAAGTCGAGTAGTTATTTTGGTGTCAAATTGTGCTATAGTATAAAGGAGTCTATCGTAAAAAAGTTTTCAATGTTCAGAGAAAAAAAATTTATTTTTTGTTTAGAAATTGGGGAAATGACAGAATTTTCTAATGGAAAAAAAATGGCAACCTTGTAAGCTGCTTGACGTGATTAGATAAGATTGATGGTTACTAGAAAAGTTGAGCCATGTTAAAGACTGAGAGAAATGATTTTTAAAAGTAATAAAGGGCAGTTAGATAGCACGATTTAGTCGTGGGTTTGTGCACACAATCATGCTGCACAGTGCCAGGAAAAGGGGTGATAGGTAACAGTTTGTGTTTGCAGTTGTGTATTGATGTATTGTGGAAACTGTTGCAGGCGTATGTGGTGCTGGGGCAGTTCCTGGTACTCAAAAAAGAGAAGGAGTTTTTCCAGGAGTGGATGAAGGATGTGTGTGGGGCAAACACAAAGCAGTCTGGGGACTGCTATCAGTGTCTGTCCGACTGGTGTAATGAGTTCCTCTAAGTCCTTCGAAAACTTTGTGGAGTTGCATGCAACCTCGAGGAAAAAAATTTTTTAACACATACTGTCATAGCAGTGTAATTTTTGTACATAGCTTTTAAGAAATATATGCTGTGCAGTGTGGATGAACTTTGTGATGTATGTGAGTTAGTCAAAAGACCTATGTGGAGATTTCTGTTTCAATACCAGTGTGTCAATTTGTTTTGAATCAACATGACCTCTCTTTCTTTCAATGTTGAAAATCTCAGATTTTTCTACCACTTAAGGTTTAGCAGTTTCAGCTATATATCTTTTAAAAATAATATTAAACTGCTTTACCTTTGTAAATAAAAATAATAATTTAGCAGGTTGAAATTGGTGTGCTTTGACTATTTGTTGTGTTTTCAATACTGATATCTCTTTTGTAAATGTCATCAGATTTGTACAGTCTGTGTGTGTAAGGTAATTACCTGTAATAAAATAAGCTTTTACTATATTGTCGACAAAAGCTTTTGACTTCCCTTCTCAAGACAGAGATGGTTGTTGGCAAGAACTGGCACTCCTTGCCTGGGTGTTGCCCATAGGACGTGAAAGAAAGAAGTGTGATGGCTGGTTAAGTTGAGCACGTAACCAGCTTAGAAAAAAATTTGTGCCAATATTAGCACGCATTGTAATGTTTAAGAGGACCAGAGCTCTCACATTAATGTTATAGCATGTTAGAAAAGTAGAGTGGAACCATGTTACAATGACAGCTGACGACGTCTCTTAAAGAGTATTACAATTAGAATAAACTGTTTTCACAGACAGTAGGGTTTTTTCTCTCTTTTCTCTAAATGCATAGAATGAAGACTGGAAATAAACATCACACTTCGTTTCAGCTGTTTGAACCATATAAAAGATTTAGCTTATAAATCTTAAATTGCACTGCGTAGTCGTTGGCACTTTTTTACTGTTTCTTTTGAGCAGCAACCTTTATTTGTCCATGTTTGAAATGAAAACAATATGAAAAGTTGAAGCCCTACAGCCGCCGAAGTTTATACTGTCTGCAGACGTCGCCCAAGCCCACATTGATGACGTCCTAGTCTGAAATAACTGGAAAGTTTAGACACATCATTACTGTAATTGCTGTTTGTTTATTTGTACTAGACAACTTTGTACATCTCAAAACATTATTAGGCCATCCACTAGGTGTAAGAAATTCACTATTTCCGTGGTCCTATCTTCATCTGCTCGTTACTTGAGCACATTTCTCGTTCAACTGCCCAATGATCAGTGATTTTACCCACCCTTCTTGTGTTCATCCAGGAACAGGACAGCTACAATTATTCCTATCCCTTCCTTTAATGTGCAAGAGGGACACAGAAAAAAATAGGCAAAGCTGCTGTTGGTTTGACTTTATTTATGCAAAGTGTTTCCAGATAAGAAATAATTAAATGTAGGGATGTTTCGAAGGTTTTAAAATTAGGGATGGGTCGAATAACCAAAAATGTCGATTCCGGTTCCGGTGCCGATTCTACAATTTAAATATCGGTTCCAGTATTCGGTTCTATGTATTTTGAATACTTGCCTTTTGCTTGCAACTTTATTAAACCAATGCAGGTAAAATTCATTAAATGTTTTATTTAACCATTATATGGAAGAATTGAACAATAACAAAGTGTGAAGATAAGTTTTAATGTATACAGATAAACTTGTTGTATTAAATTTATTTAAGGTTAGTAAATATGTAAAAGGTTATTCTTCTTTTACATTAATATGTGGTGATTGTGATATGTTTGGAAAATACTTTAATTAAATAACTCATGGCTCTCAAACCAAAACATTATGCCATGCTGTACAATAAAAGTAACCTACAAAGGTTCGTTAAAAGAAAGTCAACAGCTGTGGTGGGCGGCCAGATTTCTTATCTTCGTCTTTTTGCTTCTTTTATGGGTGTCTGGGAGCCCTTCTTTTTTTGCGTCTTTTACACAGTGACTCACTGGTTTTTTTTGCAGTGCTGGAATGCGACACCTCGAGAAAAAAAAAACGTCTCTTTTTACTCATGGCCCACGGCCATCCGGCCAAACAAAGAAGGCTTGGAGGAATGTATCCATCGGCTATAGTCGGTTCACGACTGGAAGAGACTTTTGAAAATCAACCTTTGAAAAAACTCCCTAGCCGTTAGCTACATGCATATAACATTACAAACAGCGGCGAGCGCGGATACAGTTATGCCGTTAGGTTGCCAGCACAAAGAGAGGAAATAGTTCTAAAGTTTTAACGTAATTGTTAATTTATCGCTTACAAATGGGTTTCGAAAAGACTTGTATCTTATTATGCCAATTATTAATGACGTGATGCTAACGTACTTTGATTTCAATGTTTCTTGCATACTCACAAGATCACGCTCAAGGTGAAAGTAGAGCGGCCATTTGTTTACAAACCTTCGTTCCGTGTGTTGTTGGCGAGATGTGGTCGACACACGTGCCAGAGAAATGGTGCGATTATCTTGTTTAACCAATAATAATTCATTTACTGGTTTATTTTTTTTTTTACTAATATCCTCTCTTTATTATTTCTCGTTGTGCCGATTTCTTTCGTTTCTGATACCTGTATAAGAGATTACTCGTAGTGCGTTCTCACGTGTTTAATATTTTTTAAATTTATTTCAGGTTTGCTTAAAATTTTATTTATTGTATTTTACGTTATATGTTGCGGTAGTTTTTGTGTGCAGTCATGAGTTCTAGCAAGGTGAATAAAAGATAAGTCACCAACGCCAACAGGACATCATTAACCTCACCGAATCGTTGTATTCCCTAATTAGGCGAGGGGAAATGAAACCCTGCAACGTCGCGGAAAGAGCGGCAGAAATGTTGAAACGCTTCAGATCCACAGTTCTAAGGTATGTTAAAATATATGTAGTATTAACCATTGCGTTTGCAAGTTGTGTGTGCTAAGGTCAATTATGTTGGCCTACGAAATGTGTTTACAAGAACATAAAGAAAATTTGTTAATAACTTGATAACATCGTCGAACGTTGTCTACGTGTCTTTTTAACGTTTTATTTGGGTAATTATTAAGTTTAGGGGGCTTTTCTGTAAAAAAAATAACAATAATTTCACGGAAAATGGTATATTTCCACTCCACTAATGATGCAGAACACGAATATACGACGGGCATTAACGTCCGACTAATTTCGTAACATGTGCCCACCTAACCTAACAGAACCTATCCCCACGATGGGTGAATCACTATTTTACATTTTTAAACTAACCTAGGATTGTTGGGTTTTACACTAACCTAGGATTGTAGGGTTATATAGACTCAAATGTGAGTGTATGAATCACCTAACCAAAAGGTGGTATTACAATGTGTAATTAAAAATAAAAACTACTTTGTGTTGGAATTTGTGTACCCCTGCGAGGGATTCTTCATAAACAACCCAATATATACAGTGGAAATTTATTATAAAGACAACTGACAATGGTAAGGAAAATTGCCTCTATAGTGAGTTTGTTATAGTCAATTAATTTTATATAGGTTATGGAGAGATGGTGCATTTTAAGATTCTGAAGAAGGAGCTTGTTTTGTATTTATAAGTTACATTGCGGCATTAATTGCCATTGTTATACGTCACTAAATAGATTACAGTCGATATAACTGGAACTTCCCCTACTATTAAACATATCTGTATCACTTCACTAAACATGAGAGGACATCGTAATCGATGAAATCGCAGTCATAATCTTTTAAGAAAACAATTGTGTATTAATGCATTTCCCCAACACCACTGTTCTACAGCCATTGTCTTTTAGTTATTGTAAATTATCAGTGTCATATTTTTCACTTTCAGTGCTACATAGCCAACCTAATTTGCATAATTTAAAAAGGACCATAATTCAGTTACTGGGTCAACTACAGTTACTGATACCAAAAACATACAAGGGTTTGTTTACAAATGATGTGTGACAATGTGATATGCTCTGCCGTGTGTTAGTTTAGGTTAGTTTAATAGGTGGCAGGTATTGGTTACTATATAACCCTACAATCCTAGGTTAGTTAAAAAATGTAAAATAGTGATTCACTCATCGTGGGGTTAGGTTCTGTTAGGTTAGGTGGGCACATATTACGAAATTAGTCGGACGTTAATGCCCCTCGTATATTCGTGTTCTGCATCATTAGCAGAGTGGAAATATAAGATTTTCAATGAATTATTTTTATTTTTACAGGAAACCCTATAAACTTAATAATTACCAAAATAAAACGTTAAAAATACACGTAGACAACGTTCGACGACGTTATCAAGTTATTAACAAATTTTCTTTATGTTCTTGTAAACACATTTCGTGGGCCAACGTAATTGATCTTAACACACACAACTTGCAAACGCAATGGTTAATACTACAGATATTTTAACATACCTTAGCACTGTAGATCTGGAGAGTTTCAACATTTCTGCCGCTCTTTCCGCGACGTTGCAGGGTTTCATTTCCCCTCAGCTAATTAGTGAATACAACGATTCGGTGAGGTTAATGATGTCCTGTTGGCGTTGGTGACTTCTCTTTTATTCACCTTGCTAGAACTCATGACTGCACACAAAAACTACCGCAACATACAACGTAAAATACAGTAAATAAAATTTTAAGCAAACCTGAAATAAATTTGAAAAATATTAAACACGTTAGAACGCACTATGAGTAATCTCTTATACAGATTTCAAAAGCAAAAGGAATCTGTACGAGAAGGTTAGCACAAATTAAAGTCATACGTTATGAAAAATCAAATAATAAAGAGCTGATATTAGTATAAAAAAACCGATAAATGAAATATTAGGTTAAACAAGAATCGCACAAATTCTCTACAGCACGGCCATCCGGGGGCTTATGAGAGATTGGCGTTGCCATGTTAATGTTGTTGGATGGACTCCTTGAATGTTGACACATTTCATTGCAAAGTATTGTGTCTATAATATGTAATCAAAGTGAAAGTTTTTCTCCCCCACCCAATCCCCCAGTCAAAATCAAACCTATACACACACACACATACAGAGAGAGACACAGGCACGCACACGAAACATCTAATTTTTAATACTCACGTTTGGGTTTATATAAAAAAAAGTTTTTCGCTTGCATCACATATTCTTTTGTGTGAAATTCTCATGATTAAAAACTTTACGCTTGTGGAATATCCATTAATAATATATACATTACTTTTATAATGGGTACGTGCATGTACGAACACATGTACACACACACAGTGGAATGTAAACATTGCATTTAAACATTGCCATGTGACTGCCACATGTCAATGTTTGTTTACCCTTTGGCGGAAGGATACGAAATGGGCTTGAAAGTAGATCTTTAGCAGGGCTTCAAGAAAGTCTCTTCCAGTCATGAACTGACTATAGCAGTGTTGTTTACATGGGAGGGCTGAGAGATTAAGAGAGAGAGCGAAGGAAGAGGAGTGTTGATGTAGGAGCGAGAGATAACAGACTGTTCCCATACACTTCCCTCCAAACATCAGGGAACAGTTTACGACTGCCACTCCTTAATGGTTTTTTCATGTAAAGCACGCACCCGAGTAATTGTTGTTAACCTAAAACCGGTTCCGAGTCAAACCTCAAATACCGGTATAAATTGGAACCGAAGAACCAAACCGACCCATCCCAATATTAAAATATTTATGAAAGATGCCATAGGGGCATATCTGAGTTCGTGAGGGATTGAGGTCTTAATAAAAATAAATAACTAGATTTGATTTTTAATTTATTCACACAGCTATGATTTACAACATTAGATTATCTATCTCCACTATTACTCTTAATTTCTGTGAGTGCAATATTTAATGTCTACCTTGTCTCTTATTAATATCCTTTCCAAAGTGTCTATATTGGTTATAGTCGCTTAAGTCACACATTATTAAAACGTGTTCAGTCTGTCTTTGCAATAATTTAAAATGTTTTACACTCAAGCATCCAGTTCAATAATCCTGCCTACCAGTCTCTCTCCACTGCACCGGTGCTCACTATCCACAGACTTTACTCCCACCAGTCATATTTGTTGCCACTCGATGCTTTACTGGCCTGCTGCTCTACTTTTGTGTCACTTAAGGTCGCACAATCCTCCAAACCCTCGACTCTCAAAAACTCGCATCAGAGGTCTGTCGCACTGAAATAATTTCAGTCACCCGAACTGGAAAGTTTCCCACACTCAGTCTTGCTGAGAGAGGTTACAGCAATAACTGGAACATTCTTTTGTGGATAAGCTTAGAAATCCATTCACCATTACATATTTCGGCTGGTCAGAAGTCACTGCAATAACTCAGACAGAATGTAGGATAACCCCGAGAATAACCACAAATATATTATGTTAGTTATGTTTGATACTGCAGTAAGGTGGCAATGTTGCACCCGGTTTGTCATGATGGTCTAGCAAGAACGCACAATGGGATAACCACAAGAAAACACTTATTAGACAGGTTTGGGCCGTCCTCCCAAAGTTTACCGTGAAGCGGCCACTAGGTGCACAGGATTCCCTACTGGAAGGAAGTGCACAATGTCGCATGATACTTGCGTATATTCCAGATGATTGGTGGATGGTGAAGATACCTACTCTTAAGTGGGCATGCGGCTTAGGTCCTGCACTGACCAACTTACAAAACAAAGTACCCTTCAGGCAACATACAATTAATGAAAAATGAAGACCGGTGGGGTTACAGTTGTACCGGTGAGATGTGTGCCCGACCTCCTACCTCTCGATTTTTTTGCTATGGGGAACACTGAAAGATAGAGTGTACAACACGGTTCCTACGGCGCCAGAAGACATGCAGGACCGCATTGTAGCAGCTTGCAGAGAGACAACGCCAGAAGCACTTCAAACTGCTCATCGCTCTCTCCATGCGCGTTTACAGATGTGTATTGCTGTGGATGGTAAACAACGAGCACATCAGTTGTGTAGTAAACGAGATACTATGTATAACATAAGGTCTATTTTTTGTGTTACACTATCTTCAAAAATGGAAGATTAATAACATTATCACTTTCTTAATTCAATGCTTACATCATGCATTGCCAATTTACTAAATTTACTGGTTGTTTAAATTGGTTAAATGGTTTCCAAGATATAATTTTAAAGCTTTATTTTTCAATTTGCACTATTTTCCATAATAGTGCACCAATACCATTCTCGTTTTCTAAATGGAATGCTTACATAATGCAATATCAAAATACCAAATTTCGTTTAAATCAGTTAAATGGTTCCAAATATATTATGGAAAAGTTTATTTTTCAATATGCACTATACTACAAAATGGCGGATTAATTGCATTATCGGTTATTTAAATTCGATTATTATTCATGCAGTGTCAATTAACCAAATTTGGTTTAATGCGATAAAATAGTTCCCAAGATGATATGGAATTTTTTTTCAATTTGTACTATCTTTTAAAATGGCGAAACAAAAGGATTACAGTTTTATTTCAATGCTTCCATCATGCACTATCAACGTACCAAATTTGGTTCAAATTGGTTTAATAGTTTCCGAAATATAAAATCGTGCTCTAAATGTTTTAATAGCCACAATTTTGAAAAAAAGTACCAGCCATGTTAGAAAACTATGAAAGTGTGATGCTATTGCTAAGTATTATACGCGAACGTAATTTGGTGAAATTCGATTGTCGGGTTTAACAGTTATCAGGTACATGAGAAAAGCGGGGATGGGGGCATACATTCCAGACAGACATTGGCGTGATTGCATAATCCTATCTTTGCTGCAGAAAGTAGGCTAAAAATGGTAATGAATGTGTATATTCACGACTGTTGGTTCCAACAGTTTTCTCTGTTAAAACTATATTGTTTAACTGCTTGTAAATCATACATAAATATTACTGCGACCTTGTGAAACGCTTTTCCTCTATTAGGCAATACAATCATTATTTCGCAAGGTTCAACTATATAATGCTTGGCCACATTTGTATTTATTTATTGTGGCTATCCAACAATCTCGCACAGCCAGCAACATAACTAGGTCCCCACCCCCCTTTTTTTATCGGTGGTAATGTGGCCAACAGCAAAGTCCACGGCTAAAAACAAAAACAGGAGACAGTCAAATAGAGGATAACGAAGGAGAAATACTAGGCGGGATCACAAATACTGCTCTTCTCGGTAGAGGCCCATCAACCATGGAGTGAAAGAAAGGCCATGGAACAGGGGATAACCAGGAAAGAGTGGGCCAATCACCGAGGACATCTAACAGGACACCAAATTCTTAAGATCAAATAACAATACCGAGCGCAAGTAAAAACCGTGCGAGAACGACACAAACTACCAGAGGGTCATGAAAAAGTACCGAAGCATAAGAGACAGGAAAAATTACACGAAGCCTACGAAGAGCAGCATACGGCGATCTTCTATCGCCTCCAGTGGCACGCTGAAACAAAATATGAGTCAAATCTGCACTAAGGGCCCCACATACATGCATACATGAAGGATTAGAGATTATATGAAGTTTATACAAATGTGACTGGGATGCATTATGACCTGAAAGGAGGCGAAAAGAAGTAACTGCTTAACCACGGGAACTACAATGATGATATTTTGGTCTAGAATATGCAGGAAATAATTGTGCATATAAGGTATTAGAAACCGAAGTATAAGTTTCCCATGTCTGTTTCCAATGCCAAAAAATTTCCCTGGTTAATAAGTGATATAAAACCGAAAAAGAAATTAGGAACTTCGAGACATCCTATAAAACACTTAATTTCGCAAGTTTATCCACCATCTCATTCCCCTGAATTCCGACATGCTCTGGTACCCACATGAAGAGGACAGAAACATTGAGTTTATTCAAAAGAACACACTGTTCCCGTATGAACCATATGAGCACATCCTTATGGGAAGTAGGGGAAGACAAGGCCGTAAATGCACTACGTAAATCAGATTTAATCAGAGGATTTAAGACTTTGAGATCATAAACATAATGTAAAGCCATATACACTGCAAAGGCTTCGGCATGAAAAATGCGAGCCGATTTCTTTTTAATACATTGGTTTTGCCATATGAGTTCTATGCATTTCTCGTCGCCAAAAATAATATGGTGTAATTTGGTCGTATATATTTGGTACTGCTAACTTCATAGTTGTTAAAACACAATTTACAAAATATATTAGCAATGTTACTCAACTAATCGTTCTCGCATTTTTAACAAAATAATTAGTTGCAGCTGGCCTTGTGAGTAGGTACAGCTCCGGCCTATCTGGTGCCTGAACTGTGCTGCTGTGTTAGAAATACATGTTCTCCCGCGAAACTATTAGGCACATGTGTCCAATGTGCTGTTCTACGAAAAGAACACGTACTTCATACGATGTTTGTCGAGGGCTTTCAAGATGCAGCGCTCATTAGAAACCCGAGTAGTACTCCGAAATCGCCAAATACAGTTTTTTTCAAAATTCCTTAGTTCAAAATATATGCATCAGATAAATATAGAATTACTCAAGGGCCCTGCACTGAACCATCTTTCAGACTTCGCACCAATAATATAATAAGATCACCGCTGAAAGTCCCATAGGTACACATGGTGCTATAAAAACACAGCACCCCAATAGAGAGCTTGCATTTAGCAGCGATAGTTCACTTGATGTGCGTGGCAGTGTCACCCTTATCGCTCCCGCACTTCTCGGCCTCAAACGCGGAAAAAGCGCCTCCAAAAACTGTTCAACATGTAGACATTACCTGTAATTTCTTTTTCCTTTTAGAGCTTATAGTTTTCGAACATAGGCTTGCCAAAATATGAATTTTGTAGTTTCTCGAATGTACAAATAATAACAACCAACTCACTTACAGAAATTAGATCATTCACATTGAAATAAGATAACATGAGAAGTGCTAAAATTAGAAAATTCGGTCATATTTTAATTTTTGTCTGTCAGAATTTTTGGAAAATTAACTTTTAACTTTAATTCACCAGTGGATAATTTTGTGGCGGTTTTGGCTTAATTTATTTGTACTTTCCAAAAAAAATAAAGTTGGGATTTGAGATACAATTAAGCGAAAGCTGCAGGATCAAATAATATATAAGGGAAAGAAATTACGAGTAATGCTCGTAAGTTAATCTGTGATGTGGACCACTTATACATGGTCTGGCATGGCCACTGTCATCACATCACCGGCCCACAGTCACTGCACCAGTGCGGCCTGTGGAACACGCACGTCGTGCGTCCCGATGTGTCCGCATCGTTCTCTTGGGACCGGGTCATGACCCGTTACCGAGTGATCTAAGCGAGTGCCTGTGGTCCCCCTTGGCAGATACGTGTAATTAGGATAGGAATCATGTGTTAGAATGTGTATTAAATAGCTTTAGAATTTAATGCCCACGGGCAAATATTAGTGAAATTCGCCCTTAAATGATTGCGAAGAAATTGCAGAATAATTGCACGCCACATGCATATTTAATGAGGTGTAGATTAGCAAGGCTAGGGTATTTGAATTGTTCTATATAATTTTCCGTGTGTAGTTGTGTGTCTAATCAAGCTAATTAATGATGTAGGAAATAATTAGTCTTTCTTTCTACCTAAGCGTTACGGTCATAGAGTGCCCCAAAATTTACAAGAACTCAATTTCCCACGTTCTCTGCAAGGCACCAACCACATAATCATGTTTCGTATTGAAATTAGTGATTAATTAAGAACTCTTAACTCTCTACAGGATTAAGAAAACTCTCTCAGAACGTTTTAGTGTTTTATGTGTATATGTTTCAAGTTCTATGTTAATGAGTTCAGTTAATTAAATTACCTCGCGGAGTGGCGTGAGCTGTCGGCAAGGACGCTGCTCGCTCACGCCATCTCCAGCAGCCTGATTCCACGGGTATTAGGTGCTGCACGTGCGTCGCGTAGTGGGGGACTTTCGTAATTTGTTCTGAACATATAACTTAAATAGTTTAATGGCATTTACTGGAACTTTTATTTAATTTACCAACAGTCTTCGCCACGTTCGCAACACCCCTCCGTCAGCTAAATTTACCTACCCCGGAGGTTTAATTACTATTGTAAATTTTCGCCACATTTTTGACCTTTTTGTACAGTAATGGCAGCTGACAGGCCTTGTGTGTCAGGTCCTCTTTAATTTGCATTGTATACATGTAACTGTGTACACTATATAGCAATACAATTGACTTGAGTTTACCGAAACTTGTGAGTTATGATTTGGTGTTGTATTTCAGGCGCTGGCCTTATCCAGGATGTCATCGACGCCTCAATGGTGCATCCTTCATTTATAAGGTCAAAGGTAATACTAAGGTGTGCTGTTTAGCCTGAATACCCCGGCCATGTAATACATTTACCTTTAAATTGCAGTGTGTGTCAGGGGATACAGCCACATGGTCGTTCGGCCCACGGTCCTGAGAACTGTGACTTCGTGCTCGCCCAGTGATCTGGCGCCCATTCTATTCGAAATAGGAATGTTGTATAATATTCTGATTTTTCTTAGCATAGTCACCGACGATGTCCGCATTACTATCTCCGACCGATCAAGTAACATCAATAATTATGAACCAAAATATTATGATTACTATGTAAACATAACAATTATCCGTACTTCGATAAACGTTTTGTAGTACTACTACACACATGGTTGTGCACAGTTACTTTACCTTTCATTGCATTTTTCAACGTGCTAGTATCTGTCTCATGTATATATTATCATGTTAATCCTTTAAATTTGGTAATTTATTGTTCCAGACTACTCCTGCTCTGTAACGACTTGCTCGTAAGTTGTGATTCATATCAATAGACAACTATCTCTATTCTATATGTTGTGTACTATTTTCAGTGTAATTCAGTGCATCAGTAGTTCTTATGTTAGCCAGGCAACTCCGTTTTCACCGGAATGGTGGATTTTAGGGGATATGCTCAAAATAACAACTGCCGAATGTTCCATGGGCTTAAGATCAGCGAGTATCCTGCCCTGTACCAGCCAGGGCATTGTAATTGTTTAGCTAGGTGGTGCCTTTCATCACCATAAACGTCATCCATCGCATAGTATCCTCAGCCTGAGACCCCCGGTGGCGATAATATTTTGTGCATATCCAGCGAGGTCTACCTCTTCCTTATTCTATTCTTTGACTGTGTACTCCATAACAAAATGGCAAGAGGTTCCATGAGCCTGGCTTCTAATGGCCAAGTTCTGGATCTTAGACTGACAAAATACCTACTGATGAGCACTGATATCACTGATGGTTCATCTGTGTTCTGTTGGAGGAAACTAATTTTGTATTTGGCAGTATAAACCGTGAGCTATGCTCTGATTGGTTAATGTCTAGAGCCCTCAGCCAATAATAAACATTCTCTGTTAGCTATTGTTCATCTCGTGTGTGTTGTTGTTGTGGTTAAAGTTCGTTAAATAAAACTTACATTTCTCGATCTGCTGCGTGTTCTTTGTGTTAATAATTCAACAGGTTATGGGCCCAGATGCACCAGTAACTCACACAAGTAAAAGTAAAACATCTTTCAAGTAAAAAAACATCGAAATGGGTGAGTACGAACATTTTATCAATAACACCGAGATGTTGACCGATTGTGCATCATTTCCTCTCTGGAAGTTCGAGATAAACATCTTATTTGAATCAAAAGGCCTCATTGATATTGTTGAAGGTAAAAATAAGCTACAAGACGTTGCAAATGACAAAACGAAACAAGAGTGGAAACAGAAAGATGCCAAAGCCCGTCAGGCCATTGTAGGTACTTTGGACAAGAAATATCGATCCCATCTTCTTTCTTGTTCTACGTCTCATGAAATGTACACTAAAATATGTAATATATTTGAACGTGACACAGAACATCAGAAAAACGCGACTTACGAACAATTTTTTGCCTATAAATTTGATAGCAGTAAGGACATGGCAGTAAACTTAAGTAACCTAGAAAATATTTGTTTTCGTCTCAATTCCCTTTCAAAAGACAAGATTGACGACGAAATGTTAATGGCTAAGATAATGTCGTGTCTTCCTTCAAATTATGACACGTTCATAACATCGTGGAATTCAACCCCTAAAACTGAAAAAACTCTCGAAAATCTGACTTCAAGACTTCTAAATGAAGAATCACGAAAATCAGAGAGTAACTCCGCAGCCCCCGCTGCTTTCTATGGTGGAACAAAACGCTCTACTCGTCCTTGGCAAAATTTCAACAAAGGGCAAAACCGCCAGGACGATTTTCCTCGTAAAAATGACTTTCGCTTTAATTATGGGTGTAAAATATGTAAAAAGAAAAATCATGAAACCAAAGATTGCTTCTTTCGTGATAAAAATCGCGGTAAAAATCATGACAAAAACCAAGCAGCATTTTTAGCTGAAGACAAGTCAAATTCAACCAAGCAGAATGTTACTACCTTTGTGGTCGACAGTGGCGCAAGCGTTCATATGATCAAAAATGATGAACCGCTGACCCAAAAGCATCCTAATGACACAGAAATCACAGTTGCTAAGGGCAACAGCACAATTCGGGCGGTTAGTGCTGGGAAATTTGAAACCCCAGAATGCAAACTAAGCAACATTCTGTATGTGCCAGATCTTTCTAAAAAATCTTCTCTCAGTCAATGCAATTACCAAAAGAGATGGCAAAGTTGTTTTTGAGGACAGTAAAGTCGAAATTTATCAGGGTAAAGAACTTGTTTACCTTGGACCAAAAAACGCTAGTGGACTCTTTGAAGTAAAAATGGGTTCTCAGTAAGAAGCCCTGATTGCCTCAAACAATAATAACGCTATGTGGCATAGAAAGCTCGGACACTTGGTACCAAAATACCTCAAGAAACTTGTGAAACTCTCACATGGTGTAAAACTGACAGATGCTGACCTAAAACCACTTGAATCTTGTGAAGTCTGCCTCAAGGCTAAAGCTTGTCGCAAACCCTTCGGTTTGAATCGTGCACGTGCAATGAAACCTATAATGATACTTCACACAGATGTAGTAGGACCCCTGGATACACCTACTTGGGACAACTACCGATACTTTGTGTCAGTCATGGATGAGTGGTCACATTTCTCAGCAACGTTTATCCTGAGGAGCAAAGATGAAGTAAAACAGATATTGAAAAATTACATCACAAAAATTGAAAACAAATGGTCCTCAAAAGTTGAAAAAATACGCCTCGACAGACAATGGTGGAGAGTATGTTTCAAAGGATTTCAAGGAGTATTGCGATGAAAAGGGTATCGATTTAGATTATACTCCACCATATACACCTCAGCTCAATTCTCATGCTGAAAGACTTGGCAGGACTTTAATGGACAAAACCAGAGCATTACTTTTCGATTCTGGAATGGAAAAAGACATGTGGGGAGAAGCCCTTCTCACTGCAACATACTTACAAAACCGCAGCCCTACAAAAGCCATAAAACTAACACCTGCGGAACTTCGGTTCAATAAAAAACCTGACTTCTCTCGCCTCCAAATCTTTAGATCAGTTGCATATTCTAAGGTACTCTCTCACACTAAGAAACTGGATCCAAAAGTAAAAAAATACATTAATGTGGGCTACACCAGCAACGCCTACAGATTGTGGAATCCGGAAAAACAACAAATCATTGCATCCAGAGATGTCTACTTCACTAACCAAGACGTAAAACAACCTGAACAAATAAAAAAAAACTGTGAGTCTTGACTTTGCTGAAGATGAAGACATCAGCTCCGCAAAAGACGATTCTCTCTCAGACAAAGACGATGACGAGGAGTATGAGGACGAAATCTCTCAAAAAGAAGAGGAAACCGAAGTCACAACTGATACTCCAAATACATCAGATGCATCGTCATTTCAAGCGACCGAAGATGGACAAAAAGAAACCCAAAGGAGATCGAAGAGAACTAAGAAATTGCCAGACAAATTGAGCGATTATAACCTAAATCTGGACTCTTTAGAAGAACTTCAAGAAAGCGCTCTCTTGTCGTACAAAGAAGCTGTCTCGTGCAAAGAAAAACATTTTTGGCTTCAAGCTTTTGAGGATGAGAAACAGTCCCTTGCAAAAAACGACACCTGGACTATCGTCGACCGGAAAGCTGCCGAAAAACAGAAAATTCTGACGAACAGATGGGTTTTTCGTATAAAAGACGACGGCAAATACAAAGCCCGACTGGTCGCAAGGGGTTGTGAGCAAACACTTGGCTACAACGAAGAGACCTACAGTCCTGTTGTAAGCAGTGATGCTTTGCGACTCATTCAAGCTTTGATCGCTCGAGAAAACCATCATATCACAAAAATCGACATAAAATCAGCATTCCTATACGGAAAAATTCTAAATCCTGTATACATGGAGATACCAGAAGACTGGCAAAAACCTAAAAATAAAATTTGCCGACTGGAAAAAGCCCTCTACAGACTCCGTGAAGCTCCGCTTAGGTGTAACAAACGTTTCTCTGAATTTCTCATGAAAAGTGGACTAAAAGCTCTCAAAAATGAACTTTGCATTTTCAAAAACGCAGATTCAACCTTGCTTCTTGCCATATACGTAGATGACGGAATTATCGTCTCTGACAGTGAAGATAAATAACACAACTACTCGCTCAGCTGACTAAAGAATTCTAGATGACTGCTCTAAAAAATCCTGTAACTTTCCTTGGACTAGAAGTCACACATGAAAAAAACGGTCTAAAAATTTCACAAGCCGAGCATGTCAAGTAAGTGCTCAAGAAGTACAGAATGGAAAGTGCTAAACCCTCTCCCACACCATTTNAGTACAGAATGGAAAGTGCTAAACCCGCAACCACACCATTCGTCAAGCAAGCTACCAACGAAGATGGTAATTTGGTCACCGGTTTCCCATTCAGGGAGGCTGTTGGGAGTCTTTTGTACATCTCAACGAAAACTCGACCGGACTTGGCCTATGCTGTAGGTATGAGCAGTCGACGTGTGGAAAAGCCCACACAAGATGACCTCACCAACCTAAAAAGGACACTCAAATACCTAAAAGGCACGATTAATGAAGGTATTCGCTACTCGAAAGACTCTACTGATGAAATCATCGCCTATAGTGACTCCGACTACGCAGGTGATACCGAAAACAGAAAAAGTACGTCAGGGTATATCATTTACTACGCCGGAGGTCCTATAAGTTGGAGTTCGAAGAAGCAGCCCATCGTCGCCACTTCAAGCACAGAAAGTGAATATATTGCAGCTGCTGAATGCTGTAAGGAAGTAGTGTACCTTAAAAGTCTCTTTGAAGAACTCACAGGAAAAACCATAACAGCTACGATTCATGTTGATAATCAAAGCGCCATAGGTTTGGCTAAAAAGGGTAATTTTAACAGAAAAAGTAAACAGATTGACGTTCCCTTTCATTACATAAAAGAATTGATTGAAAAAAAATCATTCACATTGAATATATTCCAACAAGCAAGCAAATTGCAGATTTGCTAACCAAAGCATTGGGTTCAAACAAATTCCAAGATTTAAAAAAACAAATGATTGGATTGTAAGCTTAAAAAAATATATTTTATTTGTGAATTTAATTTATGAAAGTTAAGCTTCCCCTTAAGTTAAGCTTAGTATTTTGTAATTGAAATCTTGATAGCTAAGATGTGATATTCGTGTGAAATAATTTTTCTTATCTACAAATGTTTGCATTTACAAATTTTTGAAATATTGTGATAACAAAATGAAGAGGGTTGTGTTGGAGGAAACTAATTTTGTATTTGGAGGTATAAACCGCGAGCTTTGCTCTGATTGGTTCATGTCTAGAGCCCTCAGCCAATAATAAAACATTCTCTGTTAGCAATTGTTTATCTCGTGTGTTGTTGTGGTTAAAGTTCGTTAAATAAATCTTACATTTCTCGATCTGCTGCGTGTTCTTTGTGTTAATAATTCAACATGTTCGTCAGTAAAAAAACAGCGAGCAGTAAACAGTAAATATTTTGTTCGTAAGTTACTTCATCGTTTCAGTCCGATACTAATGTTGACTGGTTCTATACCCTACGAATTTGTTGTATAAGAGATCTACGGAACGGAACAGAATAAATAAATAAAATATTAAACTTTAGGAATGCAGGGCAGTGGTAATCATTAAAATTAAATAAAAGGATTTAATTTTTGCATTTTATAATTATCTTTTTTTCTTTTGAATAAAAATATTTTTTTGCATAACAAACTATCTATTTATCTTTCTTTAGTTACAGAAAGGCAATTTTTTTATCAAGGTATAATTCCATGAGTTTTCTTTTTATTTCATCTTCTCGTCTACCAGGACCACTCTGTTACGAGCCACCCAAAATTATTCACTCAATTTTATAATACGTTGTACTGCGTATGCTAGTGTAAATTATTGGAAAAAAATAATTTATTAAAATTATGTCCTAATTAAATAGATCTTAATTTTTTCAGTGCTGTGGCAATGAACGCTTCTGTGCAAATACGGGCAACGTTTAAAACGATTCTCTGGTCCACAGTTTGGAGTGCTAATGTAGTGTTCTGGCTTCGCAAAGTATATCTACGACATTAGTCAACTGTAATATTTTTGTGTTTATGTTACTACGCCAAAGTGTCAAATATGTTGTTTGGTTTTTTGAAAAATGTTCTGGTGACATCTCTTGTTGCTTTCTCGCTAGCGTAGTTCATTTTATGTGGAATGACTTAAGTTTAGAATCGAAGTGTTTGTAGTAACTGTAATGGCGGCCATGTCATGAAGATACCAAGTCAGTGCGGTGGGCCTACAATGGAAGATAGTTCTCCATCACAAAATCATAACGGACAAATTGGACCTTCCGGTGGTGGAGTTAACGTAGGAAACAAACAAGATGAAGAAGAGAGTCAAAAAGTTCAGTATTCCGTACCAGGAGTACTTCATTTTATTCAACACGAGTGGGCAAGGTTTGAGATGGAGAGGTCGCAGTGGGAAGTTGATAGAGCAGAATTGCAGGTAAATAAGCACTACTTGATGAGCTATTCGTTGTATAAAAATAATTTGGCACGGACAGTGATTATTTTGGCTTAACACCTGATGCTGGAAACATCTTGGTGGCTCTTAATTTGGTAAATATTCGCGAACGTAGCTTTGCATCTAAACTACTTTCGTTCGGTATGGTTGACATTTAGATTCCATATATGATTCGTAACCTATATTGTCTGATGTTCTAGCGCTTATTTTGATATGGCAATTTTTTGTGTGCAGGCGAGGATAGCTTTTCTTCAAGGAGAAAGAAAAGGTCAAGAAAATCTCAAAAATGATTTGGTTAGACGAATAAAGATGTTAGAATATGCGTTAAAACAAGAGCGGTAAGTGGTTATTTGAATTACGTATAATGATTTATAGCACAGTGTTTGGTACGCCTTTATCACCGCCAATTAGTCAAGTTAAAGAACAACTCTTAAAACCTAAAGAAAAAAGTAAAAATTTTTGTAGTAGTAAACTAGATTTAAAGTTTGTTTCACGAGTGAACTTGTTTTACGGTAGCTGATACAAAGCGACCGATTTGGCAGAAACGTATTGTGTAAATAGATTAGTGTTTTGTTTGGAATTTAGTCTACAAATGATTATCCCTACTTAGCTACTCCATTGATGTGCTTTTGTTTTTGTTACAATGCTGCCAACCTAAAAGGCAATGCCAGAAGAAAGCATTTTGAGTTGTCAGACTGGTTGCTCTACTAAAATCATTTGACAATCTGTGAACCTAGATATGGATGAGGGTCATAGTTCATAACTGTTAAGGTGGTAGCATTTTTGAAAAATAATTTTGAAAGATGGCATGCATGGTATTTGAAAATTCGGATCATAATTGGCTGTGATATATGCTCATCAGTATTTTAATGCTTTTGTAAATATGAATTGTAAGCTATTGATTTATATCTAGATTACCGATATACTCTTCTTCATTAATGTTCCATGAAAACCATTTTTTTGTAAGTAAATTGTGATGAAAATAAGTTTTCTTCCTTCTCAGTGCTAAGTACCACAAGTTAAAATATGGTACGGAGTTACAACAAGGAGATATGAAGCCTCCCATTTTTGATGAGCCGGGAGGGCCGGAGGCACCGGTCGACGGAGAAGCAGCTTTTACGACCGTCAGCAACGTCAGCTGGAAGCAAGGCAGGCAGTTACTGCGACAGTAAGTTGCGACTTCTGAATTGGTGGTTTTCATTTGGTATGCAGAGTGATGTTCCAAAATGCTACTCTGAAAGTAAACTAAAGTAACATAGACTAAAAGTGGATTTGGAAAGAGCATAATGTATACTGTGTACCATATAAGGAGGCCACATTCTTGACAGTTGACAATCGCAGCTGCTTTTTGTTTATGTATCCATTCGCCATCAACTGGTGTGCCAAGTATAGGCTTTGATGCGGCTAGTCAGCGCGTCCAGGAGGTGCTGCTACGTGTGGCAATTGGTGAACTGCTTGGGTGGCACTGCATTCGTAAACGGAGCTTGGTGGACGTGTGTAGGGTCGTTCGTAAACGCCGTACACAAAATATATGTTACTTTAAAAATTGTACAGAGCTCGCAGGAAAATAAAACCATTTAGGTGTAGTTCGGGATATGGATAACAGATAGCGTGGAAGGGTGTGTTGTAACAGATGGCGCGCTTGTACCTGGAAACGTGAAAAAGGTTTCGATTTTTTCGTTACATTTAGATACGGATCATTTTATTGTGCATCTCATTTTGAACACCTATACGTTACTATTTTATCACGAAGTTTCGTTTCTAAAACTAAAAACTGCTGTTTTATGACCACGTAAAATAAATTGTATTAATTAATCTACGAACTCTTTCTTATGCGCATATTTTTGGCTTGTCTGATATGCGTCGGCACTGCTCTCAGAATAGCCAACGTAATATTAATTTCTGTTCGTTCGTGCATCAGCTGATACAGGATTTTGTAAATGGCACATTGTTTGTTTTGAATATTTCAATCAGCCACTCACTAACTGTCAGAATGTGGCCTTCTTTTATGAAATGAACTGTATGCTAAGTAGAATGCAGCGCTTACGAAAAGATTTTGTCCAAGCAATCAAAGTAAATTCCAAAAAAAAATTATTCTTCACAGATATTCTTTTTCCTAAAAAAAAAATTATAAATAAGATAAGCTGCACTTCCAATTACCTAATAATTAACATTAGGTTAACAAATAAAACTGTTTATAGGCCTACAGCTTACGTTTTTAATAAAAAATATGCATTTTATCAAACTTCGTTTTTGATGTGTGCCTCCACATTTTCTAATACCCAATCTCTTATCACTTTCCCGTGATGCCAAGGTATCACAATGTTTGCCGCAGTCAGAGGCGGTGTTGTAAACCCTTAAAAACTACCTTTGAGATAAAAACAAGAACGAGTCCAAATTTGTGTATAAGCAGTGGAAATTCTTGGAGACTGCCTTAAAATCTCATGGTGATGGGTACCAGGAGCTCTTACCTTCATGTCATGGCAGGATGAGGGCGAAGCTGTCACCATTGGTTCCAGCTTTAACTTCTGGTGGCTGTAGAAGCACTAAAAGCCATAACTGAGCACCTTGTGGGACTTCAGCTAGTCCATGCTCCCGAATGACATTTATCATTAATCTTGACGTTATGAATGATGATAGTCGCTGGGTGAAAGACCCTTCCTTCGGCATATAAGTCGCTTAAGATGTTGGGACCAAGAAAGACATAGATTGACATCATGCACACAGTAAGGCATCTCGGAGAGCTCATAGTATTTGCTGTCGTAGGAGATGAAGTATTTAAACAAAATTCTACAGGGAAGGTAAAAACTAGACTGTTGTGCTATGGCATGCTTATCATACATACATGGGAACTTCAACCACATCAGGAAACGCATTAGAACATAACAAATAAGTAGCTAACACAATGGAATGAAAGAGGTGGCCTAACCTTAAAATTAATGTAACCATTATAAAACAAAACTAGCATGCAGGGACATTCATAAATCAAAGAATTTATTTAAAAAAAAAAAAAAAGAGTGATCATTTAAGTACTGTAATATATCCTGAAAAAATACAGTAAAACAATACTGTAGTATTACATTGCATACTCTTGGTTTCTGGGTTGTAGCTGCGTCACAGTTGTTTTTCCGTGGCATTTTTGAAGACCTAACAGCACTTCTAAGCATGTGACATGTTGTGTTTCAAATAACTAGGAAGTTACAGAGTTGCACTAGTAACAATTTCATCAATTAAAACTTTTTGTTTGTTTTCATTTCTAGTTGAATATTTATTTATTTTGAAATGTAATTTTTAAAGTCCCTACCCTCAGACATAGCTAGATTTGTAATTCAAGACATCACCTCTAAATTTTACTTATTTGTTTTCGTTTGTTTACATTTAACATATTTTGACAGTTCTAATTCTTTAATTTATTTGGTTTTGCGAACTGAGCTCAATTATCTTTGGAAGGTAATTATGCACTTTAGGGGCTTTTCTGCCAAAAAAAAAACCCCCAAAAAGTGGTATATTTCCACCCTACTAATTATGCAGAACACGAATATACTAGGTACCATTAATGTCTGACTAATTTCGTAATATGTGCCCACCTAACCTAACAGAACCTAACCCCACGATGAGTGAATCACTATTTTACATTTTTAAACTAACCTAAAATTATTGTATTTTAAACTAACCTAAGATTGTTGGGTTTTAAACTACCTATGATTGTAGGGTTTTAATTTAACCTAGGATAGTAGGGTCTTAAACTAACTCGGATTTAGGGTTTTAAACTAATATACAAATTTAGTCAAATCTAGGATGTTAGGGATTTAAAGGATTTGTAAAAAACACTGAAGAATATCAAACCTAGGTAGCGGCGTGTACAATTCCTCTGTCCTCGGCCAATTTTAACTGTTGTACACCTTACCTCACTCGACGAAACAAGTAACACCCGCCACGTAGGCAAATATTATGCTCAGAAGCACACGTTCATATGCGAAAATACGCACAGAAGCACTCGTTATTGCACTCTCGGCTTCTAAATTGGTCAGATTCGGACGTTACAAGTCGCGCCCGCAACAACACAACCGCACTGTTTCGCATCTGAATGGCAACTGAAATTCGATGACGTATAAAAAAAATGGCAACTGAAATTCGATGATGTATAAAAGACCGTTAAGATGACGTCAACGACCTACAGCCAATAAGGTGACGGCACAATGCCGAAAATCACCAAATATTATGACGTTCAATGTAAAAAAAGCGGCGGACTGCTCGTACTATTAACTATTTTATTTAATACGTTCTATTTATTTTAACATTATGCCCTCCTGAGTATCCGCGGCCGGTAGGTAGCGTGGGAAACAGCGATGCGCAGCCATTAAACATGGCGACCGACGTAAACACACCAGCCAAACTGCTTGTACATTTCGCAATTTTGTTAAATTTTTTAAATATGTTCTACTTATTTTAACATGACCCCTCTTAAATATGAATAAGGTAAGCTGTGCAGAACCCATTAATGCTACTTTGGTTGGTCTAAGATGTTTCGTTCAGAAAAGCCACTAAACTGCATAATTACAGTGCTAATTATTTTGTCATAGTTTTTCTCTTTGCAATTTACCTGGTTTAATCTAGCAGTTTTGGTCACGGAAGAATGCATTAAATTAGAGAACTGACAAGACTGTGATGTATCAGGAAGTAACTTTTTTTGGAATTTCCCATCTTTAATTAGCATCCCCGGCGAACCCCGTTGCCAATTACTCTCTCCGTAGACGTCATGGCAAGCAGTACATTATAAAATTTGTCAAGAATTCTTTTAATTTGGTAATTACCGCCCATCATAATGGTAGGAAAGGCGTTAGAGAGGTGTCTAGTTGAATTAAATATGCAAGTATGAACTGAAAAGGCCCAAAATGCATTGCACATAGTTTGAAGTGCAACTACGTCTGCTGCCGTCTCCACTGAAGCTGTACAAGTATGTCCTACCTCGGGTATGGTAATGCAGATTTTAATAAATTTACGAATGTGTGCTGCAAAACATTTTGTGCTATTTGGATCACAAAATTATTTGAAATCTAAGAGAGTGACATTTGGACTTGTAAATTAATTTTTCTGAATTTCAATAAGTGTGTAATTTGGCCAGACAGTAACCAGAAGCCAGTAGATGAGAGGTCATGTTCTAAGCCATGCCAAACTATGAACACTTTAAGTATATTATTTGCTGAACTACAAATGAGCCAGTTCAATTTCTACGCCTCACGTAAATTATCTATTTTGTCTGTTAATATTTTGAGAGGTGATTTAGCAGTTCAGATCTCTTACAACTGATTTACTATTTAAAGGACAGCAATTTTTCATTGAATTTTAATAAAATATTTCTGGATTTTCTGCACAGATTAATTTTTTGTAATGCTAATGAATTTGAAATTTTCACGTACTCCTTCCTTAAACTACAATTCTTCGCACATCAATTGCACGTCTTATGCTTTGTGTAGATGTTTGGAGTACTTAGAATTTTATTTTCAAAGAATTTTTCTTGTTTGAGGGTCTTGTGTTCATACAAAAAGTATGAAATTTTGTATGTTGTCATATGTTTCTTTGAAGTGTAATTAATGTGTTTCACGTATTTTCTACATTCGTTAAGTATTCCTTGCAATGTGCCAGAAATATCTTTTCATTACTTACCGGATATTAGAAGTAAAAATCAAGACACAATTACAGAGCAAATTAAAGCATTCAGCTTTATTTTCCCTCTCTGTGTCCGTCAAAGGAACGCCGACTGAAATTGTGTAATTACAGTCCAGCTGGACGTCACGAGCATAGAGGAAGTAAGCGGCACAATAGGGATTTGGTTATGCATCACTCGCACGCTTTTATTCTTCTTAACAGTATAATTTCTGTAATCATAAAATTGTTTCACGGAATAGAAACATGTAACATTTGTACAGCCAATCCATGCTGTCATGTTACTTAACTCTTCCAACCAAAACAACTTACACTTACTGTTATGCCTGTAATACACACACACATTTATTACGACTTTGTAACTTGTGCAGTAATTGAGTTGAGTGGTTGGAATAGGCGCTCAGCAGATGTCTTGAGTGTCAATGAGTTTGAAATTAGGTGAAGTTGGAGCAGTGGCAGAATGTAAGGGTGGAAGAAACTGGAGTGCCTCGAGGAAATCTGCTGGCCAACTGCAACATCTGCCATGTTTCCCACGTACAAAAATTATGTGACCCCATTAGGGATCGGACTGAATTTGTCTTGGTGGGAGGCAAGTAGTCAGTCTATTACACCAATGCTGCCTCTCTTTGTTCAGTAATTTTAATGGGTGCGCCTGCCTGCATAGTTTTTCTCCTTTATGGCAGAGAAACGCGGGTTGTAAGGGGTAGCATTGTCGCGCTACAGGAGCACCATCGCCGCTACGCACAGGGCTCTGAACTGGCATGAAGTGTTCTTGTAGTGCTGCGTGTACCTATGGAACTTTCAGCAGTGGCCGTACCATTCTATTGATGAAAAGTCTAGCAAAGTTCAATACAGGCTCCTATCGTAGTTTGACTCGTGTCCGGTCAGTAAGTTTTAAGATACTGCAGTCTGAAAAACAGTTTTAACTATATTGGAGGGCTCCAAACTAATACTTACAGCATGTGTGGTAACTTTCAGGTACCATTTCTTCTTCTGGGGTATGATGTCTTTTCGTAGGTAAACATACTGGGAGCACGTTTAATAGTTTAGTCAAAAAACAAGAATTTCAAACACTCTCCAGTAAACCCAAGTACATTCCTCTGAGAGAAAATAAATGTTCCAGCTATGTACACTAAATAGCCAAAAAAACTGGTACACCTGCCTAATATTGCGTAGGCCCCCCCATGAGCACGCAGAAGTGCCGCAAGGCGACGTGGCATGGACTCGACTAATGTCTGAAGGTATGCAGGAGGCATTTCACTCCATGAATCCTGCAGGGTAGTCCACAAATCCATAGGAGTGCGAGGCGGTGGAGATCTCTTATGAACAGCACGTTGCAAGGCATCCCAGATATGCTCAATAATGTTCATGTCTGGTGATTTAGGTTTCCAATGGAAGTGTCTAAAGTCAGAAGAGTGTTCCTGGAGCCACTCTGTAGCAACTCTCGACGTGTGGGGTTTCACATTGTCCTGCTGGAATTGTCCACGTCCATCGGAATGCACAATGCACATGAATGGGTGCAGGTGAACTGACAGGATGCTTACATATCTGTCACCTGTCAGAGTCGTATCTAGACATATCAGGGGTCCCATTTCACGCCAACTGCACATGCCCCATACCATGACAGAGCCTCCACCAGCTTGAACAGTCCCCTGTTGACATGTACGGTCCATGGATTCATGAGGATGTGTCCATACCCGTACACGTCCATCCGCCCGATACAATTGGAAACGAGACTCTTCAGACCAGGCAACGTGTTTCCAGTCATCAACAGTCCAATGGCGGGCCCAGGCGAGGCGTAAAGCTTTGTGTCGTGCAGCCAACAACGGTACACGAGTGGGCCTTTGGCTCCGAAGCCCATATCAATGATGGTCCGTTGAATAGTTTGCACACTGGCACTTGTTAATGCCACAGCATTGAAATCTGCGCCAATTTGAGAAAGGGTTGCACGTCTGTCACATTTAATGATTCTTGTCAGTCGTCATTTGTCCCTTTCATTCACAATCTTTTTCCGGCGGCAGCAATGTCAAAGATTTGATGTTTTACCAGATTCCCGATATTCACGGTACACTCTTGAAATGATTGTACGCAAAAATCCAAATTTTATTGCTACCTCGGAGGTGCTATGTCCCATCTCTCGTGTGCAAACTATAACACCATGTTCAAACTCACTTAAATCTTGATAACCTGCCATTGTAGCAGCAGTAACCAATCTAGTAACTGTGCCAGATGCTTGTTGTCTTATATAGGCGCTACGGACCATATTACGTTACTCTGATTAGTTCCATACCTCTGTTATTTGCATACGCACGCCAATACAATTTTTTTTGGCTCTCCAGTGTATTATGCTGCCAATTTCTTACTGATTTCCAAGTCGTAATTGGCGTACCATCACTTTTAAAAACATAATTTAAGTTATAAAGCATTAAAATTATACTTTAATTTTTGAACATAAATTTAAACACCATTATATTATAAGTGCAAAATTTTAATAGGAAACTTGTAACTATCATTTGCCTGCTCCAAGTGCAAAACACTATGAAATTAAGGGAAAACAAAAGGCAAAGAGACTAGTGCCTATGTGTTGTATTTGCTTTTATGATACCATCGAAAAGCTCATATTTTTAACTATCAGCATTACATGAAATAGTAAATATTTCAATAAGAAACCTTTACTTTAGAAAAAAGTGTTATCAAACACAATTTAATTACATTTTACAAGCAAACTATTTCTTACTAGCTGTTGTCAACACTGTTCTGCACCTACCATTCATTTTGAGTACAAAATATTATAATTTGACAGAATACAAATTTTGTTTAATCAAAATGATATTTCTTTAATATTATTACACTACCAAGCAATGAAATTAGTGCATCACAAAGACACCATGCTGCAACTATGAAATGTGTAAAATAGAATACGGGCTGGTATGCACAATCCTGTGTTGGTGTGTTTACATTTGACTGCACACCTGTCAGTGACGCTGCAAGCGCACACAAGCGGTCGTGGACACCAGGGTGTAGTCGAAGCTGCATTATTGCGAGAAACACCAGACGATACCAAGGAAGCATTCAGAGTGAAGAAGAATGCCGGGAAGACACTAAAGATGTCATTTTATGAAATTTATGGACTTAAAAGGAATATTCTTGCTGAAAACCGCAGGGTGGTCATCTCGCTGTATAGCCCACCATGTGGATTGTTCGGATCATACTGTCCAATCCTGTTGTGAGCAGTGTTTACGCGAAGGCACCCGCACATGGAGGACTGGCTTAGGAAGGTTGAGGTCGACATCCATTTGAGAGGATCATGGATCGTGCACCAGGCACGGAGGGATCCCACGGTAACTCGGTCCACTACACTGGCCAGTGTTGGGGCTCCTGTGTCTGCACAAATCATTCCCCAATGCCTTGCGGAGGTGAATCTGCGATCCCAGCACCCTTTGTGTACATTGCGACAGTGTGTCTTGGTGACCATCAGACCACTCTCACATGTACAAAACTTGCCCCCAACTCCACAACCATGTCATTTATGATGGACAAAAATTGGAGGCAATGAAGGAAAGAAGGAAATCAAATCAATAGCAGTACAGATTTAATTTAAGAGTAACTGCAGGGAAGAAAAAANCCTCTTAGTCTCAAGATACAAAATAGGAGTTAGAAACATTGTACAATATTAGTGACTTTGGAAAAGGAGTATAAATATTATATAATTTTTAGACTAACAATTTCCCAATTACGTACATTAAAACATTATAACAATTTAGGGGGTTACATAAAAATGTCGTTAAAATAGTGCAACTCTACAAAATAAAGCCAATAAAGCCTACATTAAAATTTTTCTACATGTTACATGTCTTGGAGACACTCCTTTTGAGTGTCCGCCGTCGCTTAACCTCCCAGGGCATTTGTAGTAAAGATTCCGCAACCATCGNCCCAATTACGTACATTAAAACATTATAACAATTTAGGGGGTTACATAAAAATGTCGTTAAAATAGTGCAACTCTACACAATAAAGCCTACATTAAAATTTTTCTACATGTTACATGTCTTGGAGACACTCCTTTTGAGTGTCCGCCGTCGCTTAACCTCCCAGGGCATTTGTAGTAAAGATTCCGCAACCATCGTCCTCCCCAAAGCTGTGGAGAACGTTATCGAAACTTGCGTAGATTGTCGCAAGGTGACCCCCTCAGTCGCCCCAGCCGCTGCAAGGTGGAAGGGACGCCGCATGCTCTGTGAAACTCTGACCTTCGCCTAAGCCATCAGTGTCACGGAGTCTACACGTTTTCCACAGGGATGAGTGACATTTCGCTAGCTAACCAGCTTCATCAGGTGGCGAGTGGTGGCACACTGCAGTTTGGTGAGTGGTGGTTGGCAAACACTGAACCTAGCAGCCAATAGACAAACTAGGTTGAGGCGGTAAGTCTAATTGGTGAGTCTGCTCTTGGAGGTGGAAGATTGGTGAATAGCACAAGACCTACAACGTGGGCTATTGCAAAGTTAGATGCCCTGGTGGTGGTGATATTACTGACTGTGGCAATTGGGGGTGCACCGGTTCCTTTTGAATGTTGAGAGATAATTTGTAGACCAATATGGGTGGTTTGTAGTACAAGTTTTGAGTGAATGGTGATGAGGCCACAATTTTGTGTCCACGGTTGACTCGTAATGGACAACCAGAGGGATATTGATAGCTACCGATCTTTGTTTCAGGATCTGTGGTTGAAGTGCTACACTGATTTGCTTTGTAAATCAGGGATTTGGGGTAACAGGAGTTTGTCTGTGTTCAAAAACAGCCCTAAATAAATATTTAAACATTAATATTACATGATCGGGTACTCTTTGGTAATACATCATTATGCTGTGTAGGATTAGGCAGAATGCCTCTCGTAGAGTATCTGATGTTGAGTGATTGTGGGTAATGTCTGGAAAGACATGTCTGTTTGTCCCTTGGTTACTGCCGGGAGTAATCCTTGTTCTTCCTGTAGTTGCAGCTCAGTAACAAGGGAGATTGTAGTACTCTATAGTTTTGGTTTTAAATTAGTTAGAATTCCCGTGACAGTATTTCTGGGTGCTGAAATATTTTTTATTTGTTATATCTGTTTAAAGATTGAAATAAAGAGTATGTGCTAATATTTACAGCATCAACGAGAATTTATTAAGGAAAACTACAACACGTCTGATGCCTGATATACCTACTAATACTTACAAGCAGTAGTCAAAGGCAATGCTAAGCCATTGCTGAATGCATTTCTCTTCTCTGCTTTGGGTGGTTGTCTGTAAAAGCATTAGTGTTTGTTTTATTTGCTGTAAATGTCAGCCAGATGCCCGTCATCTCAGTTTTGTGTTTTTCATGGTTTTTATTTGATTTTTGAATGCCTTTGAATTTTTTGTTGTACATCACTATGTATTGTTTTCTCGCTCGCTTGCTTAACTAGTTTTATACTCAAGCATACGTTATGGTGGCATGTTACTTTACCTCTCTTCGTACTGTGTTGGTCTTTGCATCTCTGGCTTTGCAGCTGCTTACGTTTTTCTCATCCAAGTTTATTTGGAGTATTTATTCCTTTCGTCTTTGTCATGCAGCCTCCTTTGAGCTTTAAACACATGCAGATAGCCTATCTGAAATTTCACATACACACAATGCAATCCTTTCCTCCAGAATTTGCATAGTGCATGCCAAGACTGTCATGGATGTAGTGACGCGACTTACTAATGTCTGGAAAATTAATAACAATTTTTTTTTGAATTGTGATTCATATCTGTAAGTATGTCGTATACAGACTGTTGTTCACCAGTTAATAGTGGTAGCTATTTTCCAGCCAAGCAAACTCGTGTTTAGTAATTACTGTTTATTGTGCTGATGTAAAGGTTATGGAACATTTTAACTAGTTCAGTCATCAAAATTTTGTAAATCAAATCTAAATTAAAAATCTTAGTTTTTGTTGGTTATTAGGATGTTCAAATTACATTCTTTGTTTGCTGGATCTTATACATTTTACTTACTGACATGTATGACATTAAAGTTAAAGTAGCAAGTTAGTGTAATATTCATAATTTTCAAGTGGATAGAATGTGTAAACAATCTTGCATTTTAAGCTGCAAATTGGTAGTCACGTGTAATTGATGCGTGACAAAATGTTATTCCAGTACATGTCGTCGTTATCAAAAGTTTTGGGTAGTTAGCAATGTTTACAACTCATAATTGCTACTGTATGTTCCCTCGGAGCGAGCGCTGCCGGAACCACTTACACCTGTGTGGCAAGTTAATGGCACCTTTAATTAGACCGTTAATTGGTGGTTAGACCATGGCTGCTGCTTCTCTTGTGTACGAGACAGGCGGCTGCCTGCCAGTGCTGAGGTCGACTGTGCACACTACAGATGTGTGTCATGTGACGTGAGGAAGGACACTGTAGTGCTGGTAGAGATGTTGACCTGCAAGCTCGTAGTGTAAGTTTGTGTTTTGTCAAGTCCTCATTGTCTCTCGCCCAGTAACATTTTTTCACTTGTATTTTCAGATATTTGTGGAAATGTAGTTAATAGTTTGGTTACTAAAGTACTACATCAGTCAGGGTGTCCACCCGTGGGGGAAACGGGGGAAAGTCAGGGAATTTTCACTGGGTCAGGGAAAATGTTGATGATTGCTGCTTTGCAAAAATTGTTAGTTGTGTGAATACAGGTTAAGGTAATTATGATTATATGCATTGTCAAAGAAAGTAAGTGTGTTGGGGGGAGGGGGGCGAACTTTTGCTCTCTAGAACATGAGGGTGACAAAAATAATGGTGAATCTTTTATGGTTTACTATAATTAATTATGGACGAGAGAGTAGATACGCATTTTCACAGGAGACATACTTTATGTTTGGGTTTGACCACAAAAGCATCGGACGGAGATGATTATTTGGATAAAAGGAAGAAGCAAATAATCTATTTGTAAATTTCCCTTCCAAAGACAAAATAATAAAGAAAATAACTTCGACACTTACTATGAACTTAATTTATGAATGGAAAAGAAAAAAACATGATATAATGCTGCACCATATTGGATTTAGAGATTATTAAACTTTATCATTAGTGTTGCCTCACTTCACCTTTCCAATCAATCGGCATAACTATTACAATTAATGAGAATAATAAATAAATTCAATTTGTGCAGTAACTAATCAGACGAGTGTAATTAAAAAAGAAATTGGGCTTCTAGGTTGACATAATTTTCCAGCACCAACTAGAATTCTTGGCCGAAATAAACTTATGCACAAGTCAACATATTCCTGCTGCCAGATGGAATTAAAAACATTTTACCATGCATTGTAGACGATGGCAACATCATTAGCATTTTTGCCAAATTGTAGTCTTAAAAAATTATGTTGGGCATGAAAAATTATTTGGTTCTAAACTCATTGTTCTATCACATTCGAATTTCTTGCTGAAACATTCAAATTTGCTGCCTAAGTAGACACATGAAAATCTCTACTTCTATGGGATGGTTGGAGATTACTTTGATAGCATGTACATCACATTTTAACTTCTTCAAAATAAATTAAGAATTTAAGATAAATGAAATAAACACAAATAGCTAGGTTTACATAAGATTAAACTAATTAAGAGGCAGACCTGAATTTACAAACCTACTAACATAGGTTGGGAACAAAATAAACAAAAGTCTGAAGGACAAACAAACTATTGGAAAACCAAATAAATAAATAAACAAACATTTGGAATGTATCCTTAAGTTTGTTAAGTGACAACAGCTTTGCCAAGTGACGTAGGACCTATATGTACAAAATTAAAGTATTTGTGTGCTGATAATGGACACGGCTGTGAAATCAATAGCATGCATCACGAGAAATATTTATTGGCTTTCTTGGTCTGTTGCAGTGTAATTTAATTCAACTTCACTGACGACGTATTTGTGCTGTCAGCTGTGAAAAAATGTGGTATTGGAAGGTGTCTGTATTCCTGAAAATAGGTCAGGGAAAAGTCAGGGAATTCCAAAATGCAATCATTGGACGTTCTTTCAGAGTTTGGTTGAAAGGATTAATGTATGTGTGGGAAGAAAAGATGACATTTCAAGAAATCATCTTCTTAGGAACAAATTATTTAGATATATTATTTTCATTTAGTAACAATATTGAAATCAAGGTCAAACCATAGAGCAAACTGTTTCTCCTCGAACCTGTTACAGATGCGGTTCATCTTTGTTCATCCTGTAGTTACTGCCTAGTAATATGGGCAATTGTAGTACTCTATAGTTTTGGGTTTGAATTAGTTAGATATCCCATGACATTTTTTATGGTTGCTAAAATATTTTGTATATGTTTATATATGTTTAAGATTGAATTAACATTTGTGCTAATACTTACAGCATTAGCGAGATCTGATTAGGGCACATTTTAAATCAATTGTTTTGTTTTAAAAGTTGGCCTTTTACTTTATGGTTAACTTTTGTGATTTAACTCTCTAAATAAGTTGAATGTGCAATGCATCACATCAAAATCACTATAATGTTTACTTTTTAAAAATTATTCATTTTTCTGCAATGCAAGTACTCCATTTGTTTATAAAAAATTGTCTGAATCAAGGGCAGCTGAAGGGCATAAAATAGAGGTCACAAAGTGTAATTTTTTCTAATTTTATTTTATTTTAAATTCAGAAATAATGGGTGTATGGAATTCCTAGTTGGATATCATGAAATGCTTTATTTTAATAGTTTGTGTAAGGTAGCAAACATTTTATTTTAGCGATAAACCACATTATTTCTATTCACCTTCCAACTTCTCTGAAGCCCTGCTGAAGATCTACTTCTAAGATATTCCTCCACCTCACGCAAACAAAGTCTAACCAAGTATAGCAAACTACACTGCAATCGTGTGCACTCAAGGTAATAATGTTTTGCATGAGAACTATTTCTTACTAGGCATCACCAACGCACAACTATTTTCTCCCTGTTTTTATTTGTAAATTCAGAAATGAAATATTATGATTGATAGATATAATATAAGTTAAAGTTGAATTTAACTAAAAATAAGGTACTTTATGTTGAGACACATTTAGGAAACAACGAAGTACGTCATTTATAGTGTGATTAATAAAATGTGAAGAATCTGTGAATAAACTATAACATTGTTTTCTCGTGTATAATTATAAAACATTGTATTTCCAAAATCAAACTTGCAAGAGGAAAAACTATAAATCCAATATAACTTTGGCTCACGGTTAACAGTAAGCTAACGTAGCAAAGAGAGTAGGTACATTTGTAATGTCAAGAAGAAGAATTGATTACAGGAATATCCTTATACTTGGGCACACTGGGGAAATCCCAGTGGTTATTTATCCTGGAGGATGTGGGTGTGAGTAAGTGTGGAGACTGCAATATTATGCAGTGGCCCACATCTGGCTGAATTGATTATGAATGCTCTATAACTTCTGTTTATTCGTAAAGTGAGACTACGGATAATATTTGCATTATGCATCAAGAGGAGGAGCGATATTTTACTGTATTGTTGGTTTTGTGTAGTGAACTGTCAATAGAAGGGGCTGAAACATTTTTGGGGCACACTAACTTGCCAAGTGTGCACAATAACAAAACTCTCCTGATTGCCAACTTGAGCAGGACTGGAGTGTGGCGAGTTCCCACAATTCTTTGTGATATTGGTGCCGTCAGCTTTAGCGTAGAACGAGGCAGGAGATTAAAATAATCAGTCACAGTTCACGCGTTATATTCACATAATTAAAACGCTATGTCCTAACGGTATTTATGTTCCTGTTGTGTTTTTATTTGGACATATGTGGGGAAAAATTACTACTGTTCTGTTCATACATTTCCAATTAAAATCA
>NQII01006239.1:114834-130004 GCA_002778355.1 Clitarchus hookeri | reverse complement strand
TTAGAGAAATTTAAATTAGAATGGGGACTTGCAATATATCATCATACAGGCGAGTTGCAAAAGGAAATGTTGCACGCCAATTCATTTTTTTTGTGTGGAGAGGCTTAGATGCATTTGGTGGGTGTGCTTAAGTCACCCTTAACGCCCTTGGGCTACCTGACCTGTTAGGCCTGATAAACAGTACCTATGATTGAAGAGGAGCGCAAATTACCGAGGATTTTACTACCACAACACTGCTGTGCTAACACCAGTATGACTCTCGGAGTTACTTATTGGAATAGCTCGTATACTTAACAAGCTACAGCTGAAAACAGCAGGCGAATTTGCTTCTCATAGAAAGCTGTTAATGAATATGATATTCTAATAGCCCACAAGTGAGTGCACAATTTTCCCCTAAATTGGAAACTTAAATCATTCCCGGAAATGTTCCATGAAAGTAAAGAAGAAACGAATCAAAATTTGCGCGCACCAGATTATCGAAACGATAGCACAACCAAACAACATACATTTATTATTGCAAAAGCGATATTTTTGGTATTAATTGACGTGTTTATTCAAAGTGTTAATAAACACTGTATTCTGAAAATAATAATGACATAAAATCGGAAATATTACAATATTTCGTTTTAGTTTTCTTTATTGATGTTAAAAAAAACAGAGCTACGTCTGTGTAATGCATCAAATAGGCGGTATCTTCAAAATATTTACGGTGTTTAGAGGACTTGAAAAGTCTAAGATTTCATACATATACGTAACCATCCGAAAATGTTACGTCCCATTCCTCGCGTTAAAATCATAATAAAATTGTCTAGCACATATAAGAAATTAAAATGTGAATATTCGTGACATGAATAAAAATATTACTAGTTACAAACTTTATTGACGTGAATACATCTTTAAAATGTTAGGCCGACACGTGGGGTACCAGGACGGAAACTTCGACGTAACGTTTGCAAGGTCATCCATTCCGACACTGTCACTTCAAGACTAATGACACGATCGAAGTAGATACGCTCTCCTTCGACCAGGTACACGACTACGATGCGAGATTGAAATTGAGTTCGCACCGCGCATGCGCAAGAACGCGGGGTGGGGGCCGCGGCGTCCAGCGGCCTTTCCGATAGCCTTCTAGTAGCTACAAAAACTGTTTCTTTGATTCTTTCCAGGGCGACATTTTGTTGCTGGTAAAAAAAAAAGTTTGTGGTGCCTAGTGATACGTAGATCGACACGCACCAATTCTATTTAGTGCTCACTAACATATTTATTTATTAACAATAAATTTATTGGCTGTCACCAAAACTTTTAGGAGCCAAACAAATCATTAGTTCCACCAACCAAATATTGGTTTGCGGGAACCAAATAAGAACAACATAATAATTTGGTTTCAAAAACAAATTATTAAACTGCCCCTATACAAGCAATTGATTTGTTTTCGCGAAACAAACTTCGTTTAATTCAACGAAAGTCATTTATCAGTGCAGAAATCAACAGGAGGACATATTAAATAACAAGTTCAAATTAAAATAATTGTATAGACTCTATCGCTTATTTTAAGTTAGAGAAATGTAGAAGACGACATGAAATAGTGCAGTGGTAGATGAAAGTCCGCGCACAAAGCTGTGCAACTCGCAGAGACTTACCGCGCGTTTCCTCCCACCCGGGCGCGCTGCAATTAGGAGTCATGATTGCCAACTTAGCGCTGTCATTGGCTGGTCGTCAGGGGCTAAAGAGAGTATGATTCCCGGCGGACAGTCCCTCGTGACCGCGGTCGGAGAGGAGGAGTTGCGAACTGGCTCTGGCGCCGGATGCGCGTCCTGGCGGGAGTTACTACCTCGGGAGCGTGTTGTAGGGGTGTGCTCGCTCGCAGACCGAGTTACCTCTCGCCCTGGGACCCTCTGCCCTCCTCCGCACCCGAGCAGTCCACGCTCTTGTTGGCCCGGTCGAGCGTACGTAGTGGCAGATACGCGTCGTGTGGCCACCGTAGCAGTTTCATTTCTCTCCTCTTGTCACAGACCCGTGACTATCGGTAAATTGCCTACTGAAGCCTTATCTCAGAATATTCACACTTTTTTTTATCAAACGTGTGGAAAATCACCCCACGTATGGCATGTTTGGTTGTTTCCTAAAAGCGCCATCTTTAACAAGTGTTTTGTACTTGTGTTAGTTAAAAATACCTTATTTTTTATTAAATTTAACGTTTACTTATACTTTATTTATATATTTCAGTATCTCATTTATAATTATTTTAATTTTTTTAACAACAGAGAAAAGATAGGTGTGTTGGTAATTCCTAGTATGAAATAGTTTTTATGCCAAATATTATACACTGAGTGCGCAATAATATGGTGGGTTATCCCTTTGGTGTAATTTTCTAGACGCTGTTAGGCTTTGCCTGCATGAGACGGAGAAATATAGAACTTTAGCAGGGATTCAGATAAGTTGGAAATAACCGTGAATTGACTATACTCTAAAACTGTACATGCACAAATAACTAGAAGTTATATTTTTCAATTATCCTAGTAACTCTGTAACAATACCAGTGATGATCCTCACAGAAAAATTATGTTCGTAAGATCTTTGGTGAACTATGCAATTAATTTTAATTTGCAATACAGATGCTTGGTATTTTTTAACAATTCATAACAATTTTTATTTTTAAATATATATATCAAATACGTTTCACTTCACAGCCTTTCCATTCTATATATTTTTTTCCTTGTTAGTTAACTGAGATCCTAAAAACCATGATATATTTTGAAGAAAATAGTCATGTTTAAAAAATTATCATTCATGAATCTTTAATACTTTCAAGCATAATAAAACGGTTCACGGCTTTATTATAGCGGATACTGCACTAAAGAAAACTGCATGAACAGAACTTCGTGATTCCAATACAAAGAGGGAGTACTACGCAGCATCACTGAACACTGTGCTGAAAATGGAGGTGGAATTGTTGACAAATATGCACCTTTTCACGTAGGGGCAGATGATAGCGGCAATTTGTAGATCTGGCAACGCAAGCAACGATGATCTAAAACCTCGTTTGCTTAACTCCTCTCCTTTCATGGACTGGGTAATTATTAATTATATTAACTTTTACAACGTATTTCAATTAGAGGTTTTTAAAAGGAGAATCACGTCTACGATGTTGGTAAGACTGGGCCTTCAAAAACCACCGTTGTTAACACACCAGACCGTGCATCTTGTCGTATTCAACAAAGAAACGTGTCTTTAAGACACATAATTTATAATCACAAAAAAATGTGTGAGCTAATACATGTGAAAATAAGTGTTAAATATTAACTTCGAATGATAAATGGTTATTAATAAGTAGTTAAGTAGCATATTTTTTCGTTCGAAGTATACAACTAAAAAAACTAAAATTGGTCAATATAAAAATGTATTTAAATTTATAAAACTATTTCCTTAAAAGCCTATACGTATGTATGTATGTTCTTCCCTAGATTTCAATGACCATAAATTAAAATGTAGGTATATTTTGGCATCATCTTTTTTATAACTCTGTGGCCTTGTGACAAGACACGTCGGCATGCAAACAGTTGCCAGAACATTAAACGCTGCGGGAAAACGCAAAAAGTGGCCAAAAGAGGACTCAACAGACGTCAACGCCTTGAATCCATGGACGCGAGGAGAAAATATGAAATTGTCAACTAATAGCTAGACAGGCAAAATAATGTGGGGATAACTGGAAAAGTCAGGAGAAGTAGACTTTCTTCTCACGTAGGACTTACATATAGACAGATTTACGTCTGTAAAGCGAGCGGACCGCACACACCAACACACATTCGCAAAACTCGACTACATATTAAATAATTAAAATACAAGAGGAGCACTAATTCACGAATGATGAATAATACCTGCTGATGAAACGAGTTGTTGTTGTTCGCACTCCACATGACGAATTGTTTGCAAAATGTTTGGGGCGGCAGGTGTCTGACAGAACAAAATGTGACTGCCTACCACTTGAAGACATGTGGCTGTGCATATGCACAACGCTTTAAATGATTCGAAAACATGGGTCTGTTAAAGTGGAAGCGGTTGTTTTGGAGGGGGGAGGGGGAGATAGACAGCACTGTTAGGTGATGCCAGAGGCACCCAGAATCCAATAAGTCTCTGTTTAACCTCGTTTGCAGAGGTTCTTCGTTTCGTGTTAAAATTTCTCTTCCAGAGGAATTATTGACAATGTTTGATTAAATATAATTTACATTTCTCGAGTTGTTTAGTATTTTTGTCCTCAATTTTTACTATGCGTTTTGGTTAAAGTGACAACCTTTTTTCCATTTGATTATTTTCACTGTTTATAACATAACTGCAGTCGACAGCGGTTTTGGAAGTGAAATCCGACAGGATTTTCACAAGTTAATAACTGTATACTACTAAAACTGTATAAAATAAAGAACAGTGTATACAATTGTATGTGGGAAATGCTTAGTTTTCCTCGCAATATATTGTGGGTATTTTCTTCAGGTGCATTATGATTTTTATGATGCAAGATCAGAATTGTTATTTTGGTATAAAAGTATGTTGCAATGTAAAGGAGTTTCTAGCAACATAAGCAAATATTTTAAACAAAAGGTTAAGGGTATTTTTTTTTATAATTTTGTGATTTGGAAAAAAAAAGGGGGGGGGGTATAATAATATTTATCTATTCTTCATATTTAACTTCTTCAATGAAATTTAAGAATTCTTAACAACTATTAATTTTACTGAAAGCAAAAATTGTATAAAATGTTTAAAATATAAATAAAATATTTATCCTTAAAATTGAATAATTAAACTAAAGAATTATAAATAAATTTCACACATTTTAATTGTAAGTGTTTTGTTTATATGCAATTCTGGTTTTCAGTAAACTGAATAGGTCGAATAAATTCTGAATTTTGTTGCATATATTTTTAAATTTCAAATTCGGCGCTACTGCATGTAAGATTCAAATAGCCCGCCAATTTTATTGGTAGTTCTCGTCACAGCCACACAAGCGCTAGTGTCGAAATTTATGGTTTTGAGGTCCACCACTTCAGTGAGCTTTCTATAACTATCTCTGTTATGTGGTTGGAGTATTTAATGACAACAATCACGTTTCGCCAGGGTCGCCACTAAAAGACAACAAATTTTCTTTATATTTCACATATCTCGCACGATCAATATTCATGCAAAGTAATAATATTCTAAAATAATCTACAAAGCGTGAGTTCTTCAATATACAATATAAGTTATTATGAGAAGTTTAATATTTATTACTTTATGACACTAGCGAACCGGCCCGCCTTCGCCCGATAACAATTTAGTTTTTACAGCGATACTTTTAAAGACAAAAATGTTTACTGTGGGTCATCCTTAAAAGATAAACATATGCTATCGCGGACTTTTCTATAGACCTTTTTGAGAGCTACAATTCTGTAGTACATTAATTTGATGTATCTCTTATGGTTTAGTCAGCGCAAGCCATGTAAGCGCCCTAAAAGCGGTTTTTTAAGACTTGATTACAAACGGTTCGACATTTATCTACTATCCTTTCATTTAAAATAAATGAATTATACACCAGAACTTGCCTCAAGAAATTTTCTAAATGATGTTGAAAACCGCATCAAAATCAATCAAGTAGTTTAGAAGTACTAAGCGAATACACCGACAGACGCGGTTTTATACTATTTAGGGATATATTATTTTCAGACTTATGACCCTTGTGTTCCCTACGTTTTGACAGCATATATCTTCGTTACGGCAGAAGCTCCACAGAAACATAACGAAACACGCAACGCAAGTAGGTTTGTACTCACTACTTGCGCTACGTATTTCGTCAGCATTCGGTGCGTATCGCAGTCTTCGGCAGGAGTTCATAATCAGCCACAGGTCTGACGTGAGTACAACGATCGCGCTTTTATATAGGATTAGAAAGAGGGGGAGATTGTAAATCAAAAAATTTTTGGTTTTTGTAATCTGGCGTTTTCTTTTTACCTATCGTTTATGCATTCCCTGCAATTTACGGCCTCTACCCCTTAACTGACATATTAATAGGACAGTGTTTTCTGGAAGTAGGGGACAAGAATCTTAAAGTGTTTAAATTTGGAAATAAATATTGGCTACAGCAAGCAACTCCTGGGATGAGAATACACAGCGACCAAACAGTTTGGTTCACATTTCTTAGTTCTGTGACCATCTTGTGGTAAAACAAAAATAAATTCGCCCACTCCAAATATAAGGCTTTGAAAAATATCGTTTCCTACATACAAAACTACTCAAGGGAATCACTTAACAAAACGCATATTAATCTGCAAAGTTTGCCATCGTTTTTGTGATACATTTGAAAATGTCTGACGTAATTATTTGTGTGGAAATACCGTTACGATATCCACTGATTTTTACTCGCCAGTAGGTGGACTAGAAGTATAGTTCCACCGCACGCAGGTCATGAGAATGCAAAAGGTTAAAAATACAGCTTATCGTAATAACAAATATGTGAACATACGAACTTCTATCAAATGTTTAGGGGAAAGTGCAATCACTGAAGACAATGAGTGGTTTTATTTTACGTCCAAATAATTGGTACCTGTTACTGATATGTAAAACAATGACTCCTGTTGCTGTTCGTTGGGTAGAAGCCACCACGATGACATAATGAGTTTTTCAGTATGTAATCCCTTGGCCGAACACACTCAGTTATAGAAATATAACATTTATAAAAATACCATCTCCCCAATAAAACTACAATTATATAAATGTACTAAAGGAAACAACAAAATAAGTACACAAATTGTTTTATAAATTTTAATAATGTTTTAATTTATTATTGTAATGCCTATTTCCATAATACATTTAAAGAGAAATACAAAAATGTTATTGCATTGTAAACTTTTTTTTAGTTATCCAGTTTACAAAATAACCTGTCAAAATACTTTTAAAATAAGTTTCGTTAATTGCAAGTGTTTTTTTTACCAAGACATGAAATATCAGACCATTAAATTAAAAATATGTAATATTTACGCTAAAAGAATTTGAATATCAACTTTTTTAATTTTTTACACACTAGCAGCATGTAGCTATTAATATGTCTAATGCTATTCTGTGGAAGATTCTCCCGCAACTGTTGAACATGCTGCTCCGGATGTTGCGGACACGTTGATGGCTGAGGTTGCTACCCCAGCTAGCTCTACAGATGTCGTACAGGTGCAAAGTTTGGACACCAGGATGTACATGGAAGGATGTCGAGCAAAATGCAGTCCTGGAAAATCCGTGTGGTATGTGGTTGGGCATCGGCCTATTGTAAAATTATGACATTCAGTTTTATTGTTTTATTTTAAACTTTCAAATGTATGTATTACATAACTATACAGCTAACAAGTAAATAACTAATGTAATGTTTACTTTACAGTTATGGCATTTGTTTTAATGTGTCAATGTTATGACACGAACAAATTATTTTTAAAAACAGTACTTCCACTCATAGCACAGGAAATGTACAGATGTATCCTCTAATCCATCCACAAGAACTGCAGTCTACGGAATCCGATCTCCGCGCCTGGACTCTGGAACATGTGAAGCAGAATCTACTTAACCTACCGCTATGCTCTCGAGGCTCCCTTGAGAACTACCAGAGATGGCCAAAAACCATAGGAGATTGACCCCAAACACCATTCACCGCTATTTCTGACGATGTCGCTCAACAATGAAGTCCGGAATTGTACGATGTTCCTTGATCCTCCAAATTCAGGTACAGTTGTAATACGATTTCATCACTGAAGACGATGCAACACCATTCCTCAACTTTCAACGCTAACCAATTACGACAAAACTGCAAAATATATAAAAATGTATTGGGGTGCCGAGGGTGGGTGTTGCATTTAGAAAAATGATTTGTCTGAATACTCAAATAAATAATGTGTACGTTTTTTTTTTTTGTTGTTTGAAACGAACTATGGTTAAATCAAACACAGGATTGTCAGTGCGATTTTTATGGTTTAACCAAACGATTTTGTTAATTTGTTTGTTTAAATCAAACACATAATTTTCTGACCATGCCGTATTTGTAATGCATATTATATTAAACTATTTTGTAATTTTATTTCTGGCACAAATAATACATTTGTGTTTCAAAAGCTATACATTCTTGCTTCTACAAAACTATTTCTTAACATTTTAAATCAGTTATACATTTGCTGATCTTTTTTAAAATGTTGTATTTAACAATTGTATATATGAAAGGGTGATAGTGGGTGCGAGCGGACGACGAAACAGGAACACTGCTTCATTTGCGTATATTTCTTTTTAAGTTAACAGCAAGTGTTGAAGGCATGTAAAATTTTGTGTTTGTTTTTCGCTTTCCTACCGCCAATACGGATTAACTTCAGTGACGTTTCAAAAGGTTGCAAAGCAATCACGCCAAGTCTGATGCTGCATGTTGGTGCCATGCCACCTAGGTTACAAATGCTACTCGCTACGTTCACGTTTCTTTTGAGATTGTGTTATCCAGTCTAGTTATGTTACACCGACTTGCTATTTATGCTTTCGTTGATTGCAGTGGTTATAATATTGATAATTAAAGGAAATTCACCAGAAACACTTATAAATATGATTTACAATATTGTTCTACATATCTTGAACAACAAAGTGATAAGTTTTAAAGAAGCTTTCATAGCAGTCAAGCCAGCCAATTGCACGGTTATTTCAACACGAACATGCATGTGGATCAACAAAATTATTTGGTGGAAATTTATCGTAGTATTCAAGCCAAATAGCTACACGGTTATTTTAAAACAGACGTATCCCTACATTTGTTATCGCAAAATGATTTTGTTCAACCAAACAAATGAACCGCCTTTATTCAACAATATATATAAGTTATTAATAGCAATATGTAATTTTTGAAACAACTAAATAACCACAAACAGATAACTGGTTGCTTGCTCTTAACAATACGTTTCTTTTCAAGTATTCTATTATACCAATTGTTTTTTTTTTCACGTAAAACCGTTCACCTAACCAGGGTTGTAGTTGGGTTGACGCCTTGTGATGGCAGTTACACGTGTCCAGTCACACCTACACTCACATACTTTGCATTGTAATCCGAGATGCTGCACTGTACCAACTTTCGTCTCTTACGGTTAATTCGTTTTTCGATGTGGCTATTTTGATGGCAATTATATTATCTTATCTTATATTATAGAAAAGCACAATATTTTTCTGCTGGTGATTTGAATCGCGATTACTATTTGAGTGAAATGCCCTATTTTAACATAATTGGTTAGCTGCTTTATGTTTCGAAAGTTTTGTAAGTATTGGGTAGTTACGACATTTTTGGTTGACAAAAATTATTGTTTATTGTAGACATGTATAATTTAATGTATTTAAAATCCGGTAGACTAGGTATATAAAAATGATTAAAATTTGTATTCTAAAAATTTTCATTTCTATGTGAGAGTTATATTTATTAGAAGTGTATTTTCATAGCTGTAAAAATTTTTGTTCGAGTTTGACCAGAATTCCTTCCGTTTTATTAATTTTCAAAATGCATGTATATACCCACATTAACCTTGAAATAAAATAAATTTTCTTAAAAATTTAATTTTGTGAATGTATGTGTTTGGTGGCCTTAAGACCTTAGACATGTATTTCATCCCAAATTTTTTCAGTTACATTCAGTGAAAATTTCATAAATTAACGTTTACGATATAAAACTATGTCAATTTATCAGGAACTCAACTGGAGCCGGGAGTTTACACCACAGCTATTTGCGTGAGACAGAAATTTTAATTTCATATTTGCTGTGCGTGTTTTAGCACTAAATGGCTGTTATGTAATCAGTTATATTTGAATTTTGCCAACCGTCGGTTGTAGTTTACGTTTGTAATAGCATTCGTTCAAACCATTTGCATTCTCCTTACATAAGCGGCAAAATTTTGATTTCCTTGTATGCCAAGTGAAATGACCTCGAAAATTTGGCAGAAATTACACTTCTGCAACATTAAATTTAATTTTAAATTCACTACAATTTATGAATACAACAGGCATAGTTTCACTTTTTTTTAAACAGATTTATTTTAAAAACTTTTTATTACGATTTTGTTTCATGCTGTGATAACAGTTACCCAGAGGAAATACCCACTGCCAAGTGGAGTCATCATGAAAACGTACAAATATAGAAGTGAGTGTATGGAAATTAACATTAATACAGATAATACAAACGCAGTGAGTAAGAAAGTACTAGGTCTGAAGTTCTAGTTTACTTCCAAATGTCCTTTTATTTTATAAATGATAATTTTTCTCTTATATACACCTCACAAAGAGTTTGGTATATTGTGCGATAAGGCAGTTTGGGTGGTAGGAGTATAGTTATTTTGTGATAAACAGAAGGTGCACTAACGCATTGACCATGCATGGGACAAGATGAAAACAGCAGTTTATAATCGTCCACATCCTCCAAAAATAATTCCAGATCTTGTAAGAGCTTCCCAGATGGAATGGGACCTTCTTCCGGAAAATGACAACACATTGATTACAAGGGTACCAGGGCGTGTTAGGGACCTGTACAGTGCACATGGCGGCCATACACGGTGTTATGGTGTGGTCAGGCCTTAGTTGAACGGCTTGTCTGATCACACCTTCCAATATTAAACCCGGAAACGAGCGGGATTGCAACGCCACCATTTGGTCGTCGATCCTTGCGAAACAAGACAGTTGCAGAAATCCCCTCCACCGGCCAATAAGCGGGGCCGCAGAACCACGCACTTGATATAGGCCGGCGTAACACCCGGAACGAGCGTCTTTCGACCAGCGTCTGAGGGTCTGTCGTCTGTAGTCTGTCGTATTTTGTCTTTCGTCTTTAGTCCGTTGGGCGACCCGACCAGCGAAGCAGACCAGGAAGATGGGTGTGTCCGGCCGTTGGTAACTGTCTCGCAGAATCAGCCTCCGGCTGCAACAAGGTGATGACTTTCCAGTTAGGTTTAATTAAAATGGCGTGAATCATAATGTTATTAAATAATCAGAATGGTATTCAATTTAAAGCTCCCCCGATCAATAGTCATTTAAATAGCAACTGTATAATCTTCATGCAATAAAACTTCACCAGATACTGTTGTGCTCTACCGAATCATGAGTCATTATTGAGCTTCAGCCCCCAACATACTCTCACATTGACCTACTTCGTTGTTACTTAGTTCGTAACAACGGTACAAAGTTGCAGTGGGAAGAAAGAAACCCTCCCGAGTCAGAGACACTATTATGTTAATGTTATTGTTACTTCGTGTCTATTTGTCTGTGATATTGGCAAAATGATTTTTATTGAAAACAATTTGAATTTCACGTTTTTTAACGGTACCGTTGGTAACGTCACATTGCTATGCTTTCTTTTATGTATATTCCATACTTTTTGCTTTTTTTTTATGTATATTCCTAACTTTTGGGTGAGGTGTTTATAATAGCTAGTAAAGAATTTAAACTACGCTAAAATAAATTTCTATTTATTATTTGAAAAGCTAAGGCTTTGTTGATTTACGGTCGCCTTTCACTCTCTCGGCACAAACAAACCGAAAGGTTTTTCGCAGTTGAAGAACATTTTATTGTGTTGGAAAAAGTCACCTGGTCATTGATCGTTTGCGAGTGGACTGCAGAGAAGCTATAGGAAAGCTATCACAACTGTCCAGCTACAGATAGCATCTCCCTTGGAAGCAATCTCGAGCGGAACTACGTGACCCCATCACCGGGCCTGGAGCTGCCTTCGCCCCAGTTTAGGTGCCGAGATATCCCGGAATTTCCAACACCCTTCTTGTCCCTGCAGAGAGTGATCCATCTGCCGGCGCACAGTGAAAGCACGGCGAGCTGGGCAGGTTCGGGGACTCCTGCTCCTTCTCTTACACTCGGAAGGCGACCATTTAGAGTCGCCCCCTTTTTTCCTTTCTCACACACCAGCTTCAATCACCCACCTAGCAACCCCTTTCCAGTCCCCTATTGTACCAGCACACATTCCAACCCCTATCACCCTCCGGTTCCATTTCCTCCCATCTTCACAGTCCACCACAATAGCCCGCCCTCGACCCTTAATAAATAAATTTCCCAGAAATAATATCAAGTATTGCGGGTAATTTTAAACAATATAAATAACTTAACAGTCTAGCGCAGAAGGAGGAGTGAGTATTTTCAATATTCAATTAAAGGGGTAGTATCATTAATAAATCTGCTCATTATTGTGTATTTTCGTTCTCGATCTTTCTTTAGTACACTGTAAGATCATTAATAAGTACTTACAAGTTCAGTTATTTGTTTTTAAAGACGCTGTTAAGGAATGATTAGGTGTTTATTGACCATTTAATTTGCAGTTTCTCCATGATCTGAGGATGATTTCATGTGTCAAGCAGCCCTTTTTTAAACTAACTTGATTGTATTCTACGCTTTGAAGTGCCTTATTATTATGTTTTTCATTTGTAACCCACCGAAAACAGTTCCTTCCTGTACTTCTCAAAACTTGAAATCTCGACGCGCATTTGAAATAACTACTACAGACAAACGAAAGGGAGCACAAATAAACTAAAGACGGCAAATCATGAGGGAATACACATAGATTCAATTTGTGACTTCAGTATCTAGTAAAAATAATATATGGTGGAAATTTTACCGGTAAACAGATTTTTAGCAAAAAGGCTAGTGGAAAGTGGTGCCCTCTTCACTCTGTAGCCACTGTCCAAACTCGGTGAAGGCCTTACGTGCAAACATTTCCCCCTGGAGGAGGGAGAGGGTGGCCGAGAGGGCACTGGGAACAAACAATGAGAACGAGTTCCGGTATTCCGTGGGTGTAGGTAGTTTTTTGATGGTAGTGGGCGAAAGGGGGGAAGTTGCCTGTAAGCCGTGGCGTGGCGAGGAGCCTAGCAATACTGGGAAATGTAATGACGACTGACAATAACAACTCTAGCCAGCCATTCTTCAGCTAATTTCTCTATACATAAATTCCGTTGGAAGGAATTTCACTCTGTGTAATTTTTTTTGGGTTAGGATTAATAACATTTTTGCAGTTTCAATTTGCACTTTGCATTTTCATTACTCATAGCATTTTCATTCCTAAAAGACAATCCCAAAAATTTTAAAGCAAAGCAAATTTTTTTTCCAAACAAAAATAAATTTTGAATATTCTAAACATACGCGTATGTAGAAGTACTTTACAACTTCTCCTATGCACAAAATATATTAAATAGCTATCTTAACCCAGTATTCTTAAATAACTACAGTCGGTTCACGACTGGAAGAAACTTTTGAAAATCAACATTTTAAAAAAGATCCTAGCCGTTAGCTACATGCATATAACATTACAAACAGCGGCGAGCGCTGATACAGTTATGCCGTCAGGTTGCCAGCACAAAGAGAGGAAATAGTTCCAAAGTTTTAACGTAATAATTAATTTATCGCTTAAGTCGAAAAGACTTTTATCGTATTATGCCAATTATTAATGACGTGATGCTAACGTATTTAGATTTAAACGTCTTTTGCATAATCACATGATCGCGCTCATGGTGAAAGTAGCGCGACCATTTGTTTACTAACCAGCGTTCCTTGTGTTATTGACTGGGTGTGGTTGACACACGTGCCAGAGAATTTTTGCGATTATCTTGTTTAACCTATAATAATTCATTTATCGGTTTTTTTTTACTAATATCTGCTCTTTTAAATTTGGTTTTTAATAACGTATGATTTTAATTTGTGCTAATTTTCTCGTACTGTTTCCTTTTGCTTTTAAAACCTGTATAAGAGATTACTCGTAGTGCGTTCTCACATGTTTAATATTTTTTTAAATTTATTTCAGGTTTGCTTAAAATTTTATTTACTGTATTTTACGTTGTATTTTGCGGTAGTTTTTGTGTGTAGTCATAAGTTCTAGCAAGGTGAAGACAAGATAAGTCACCACCACACATCAACGTCAACAGGACATCATTAACCTCACCAAATCGTTGTATTCCCCAATTAGGCGAGGGGAAATGGGACCCTGCAACGTCGCGGAAAGAGCGGCAGAAATGTTGAAACTCTCCAGATCCACAGTGCTAAGGTATGTTAAAATATATGTAGTATTAACCATTGCGTTTGCAAGTTGTGTGTGTTATGGTCAATTAGGTTGGCCTACAAAATGTTTCCGAAACATAAAGAAAATTTGTTAGTAACTTGATAACGTCGTCAAACGTTGTCTACGTGTTTTTTTAACGTTTTTTTGGGTAATTATTAAGTTTAGGGGCTTTTCTGTAAAAATAAGACTAATTCACGGAAAATGGTATATTTCCACTCTACTAATGATGCAGAACACGAATATACGAGGGGCATTAACGTCCGACTAATTTCGTAACATGTGCCCACCTAACATAATAGAACCTAACCCCACGATGGGTGAATCACTATTTTATAGTTTTAAACTAACCTAGGATTGTTGGGTTTTACACTAACCTAGGCTTTTTTGATTTAAACTAACCTAGGATTGTAGGGTTATATAGACTCACATGTGAGTGTATGAATCACCTAACCAAAAGGTGGTATTACAATGTGTAATTAAAAATAAAAACTACTTTGTGTTGGAATTTGTGTACCCCTGCGAGGGATTCTTCATAAACAACCCAATATATACAGTGGAAATTTATTATAAAGACAACTGACAATGGTAAGGAAAATTGCCTCTATAGTGAGTTTGTTATAGCCAATTAATTTTATATAGGTTATGGAGAGATGGTGCATTTTAAGATTCTGAAGAAACTGCTTGTTTTGTATTTATAAGTAACATTGCGGCATTAATTGCCATTGTTATACATCACTAAATAGATTACAGTCGATATAACTGGAACTTTCGATACTATTAAACATATCTGTATCACTACACTAAACACGAGAGGACATCGTAATCGATGAAATCACAGTCATAATATTTTAAGTAAACAATTGTGTATTAATGCATTTCCCCAACACCACTGTTCTACAGCCATTGTCTTTTAGTTATTGTAAATTATCAGTGTCATATTTTTCACTTTCAGTGCTACATAACCAACCTAATTTGCTTAATTTAAAAAGGACCACAATTCAGTTTCTGGGTCAACTACAGTTATTAATACCAAAAACATACAAGGGTCATCGTCATGGACAATGCACCATATCACAGCACACAGGTGTGAGCTCCAACCTTTTGTTTT
>NQII01006239.1:0-114703 GCA_002778355.1 Clitarchus hookeri | reverse complement strand
GTCATCGTCATGGACAATGCACCATATCACAGCACACAGGTGTGAGCTCCAACCTTTTGTTTTGGAATAAATAAAATGTTTATATTGTTTGAAACATGTTAGATTCTGTGCTAGCCAACACATGTATCAGGAAAACAGTTACATTTAATATGATAAAAAATTTAAGAATGCCTAGCACAGTAGTTATATACATTCTTATCACGTTCACATTATAGAAGTCTCCAATCATTCATTTGGTATCCAATAAATACTATGCAACCAACCAACTATTTAAAAGTTTATGTTTTGGAAAGAATTATGCTTAATTCAAACATTCTATACAACAGACATGCTCTTGGCAACATTCAAGGATAATACATTTTAATTTGTTGTATCGTGTGGTGATTTCAGCTAGAGAAGTTCCCCAATAGTAGCTGGAGGAAGGATGCCATCATCAATTGGCTGCAGGAGTTCAACATTCCGTTTGCTGTGTCCTTTTTTTGCAAAATCTTTTTGTGTAGTGTTAAATTGTAGGGTAATGTTGTTGAGCATTGCTTTATAGCATTATATGTAAAGTAGCAGTCTACATCAGAGAGCAGCTATTGAAGCATGTCATTTTTTTTTATATTGGTTCCTAATTTTTGAAGTGGATATGGATGTATTAATTTTTTTTTATAGTTGCTGCTGTGTTAAGTTGTTTATGTACTTTTTTGTTTTGATCTATAGTAATTCTGTAGCAAAAGGAATCACTGCAATCTTTAAGTTATTACCGGTCTTTCTAACTAACTAATAAATAAATAAACAGTATTTATAATTACTGCGGCTTATGCCTTTAAGATGTTTTAACTTAATGCAAACTGGAGATATTAGGATACACCATTATCAGCTTCTTTAATTATTGTAAACAACAGTTCTCTCTAATATTTTGTTTACTGGAGCCACATTTTTTAGTTATTTTTAATTTGTTAGTTATATTTATTTAAAAAATCTGTGGCACACTTATTTTGTTCTTCCTTTAAGCACTTGCTTAGCAACATGTTTCAATTTAATTGTTTGAATATTGGACATTAGCGAAACCAATATCTTTTCATATTAGTTTTAAGTTAGATTTTTGTTTGGAAAAATATTTTAAGATAGCAACAGAGGTTAACAGCATTAAATACGGGCCCGGAGCCCAACTAAAACATAAACACAGCGGCCTACCGCCGGCTCAATTATTTGAACAAAGTCTGTCTGGTTGTATTTTTGTTGCAAACCCACTATAAGAGTTATGGGAACTTCGGTTCCTGACCTCGTGACAGCATGGCCATCCGGGGGCTTGTGAGAGATTGGCAGTGCCATATTTATGTTGTTGGATGGACTCCTTGAATGTTGACACATTTCAATGCAAAGTATTGTGCCACATCTGTAATATGTAATCAAAGTGAAAGTTTTTCTCCCCCACCCAACCCCCAGTCCAAATCAAATCTGCACACACACACAAAACATCAAATTTTTAATACTCACATTTTGGGTTTATAGAATGAAATATTTTTCCCTTGCATCGCATATTCTTTTGTGTGAAATTGTCAAGATTAAAAACTTTACGCTTGTGGAATATCCATAAATAATATAAACATGACTTTTATAATGGGTAGGTACGTGCATGTACGAACGCATGTACGCACACACGCAGTGGAATATAAACATTGCATGTAAACATTGCCATGTGACTGCCACGTGGCAGTCACATGGCAATGTTTGTTTACCTTTGGCGGAAGGATACGAAATGGGCTTGAAAGCAGATCTTTAGCAGGGCTTCAAGAAAGTCTCTTCCAGTCGTGAATCGACTATAGTGGTGTTACAGATTACTAGAATTACTATCAAATATGTAGGTAATTAGAGCGAATATAACTATGCCGAATGAACAGTCAAATATTTATTCAGAGTTGCGTTTCGATTCGCTGCCGACACATACAACATTATTTATAAATGTTTTTCAAGTATGCAGCACTGGTTTTGGAAAATGTAATATTGGTTATGATGTTAATATTAAGCAGTCTGTATTTTTGTCGTATGAATTTAACAGCAAAGCTGTTGCTAATTTTTACACATCTGTTCACATTCTGCGCACAAATACAGCACAGACTGAACTACTCCTACATACGAGATCGGCAAGCAGTATCTTATAAAACGATTAATTTTTGCGTACCTTTGTACCCAAGGTTATTATAGATATTGATGACGTATAACGCATTGTTTTACTAAAAAATCTCAGAGATACAGCGAGTATGCAATGGTTGTAATAAATAATCGGTAAGGCTCTTCAATACAGCTAAATGAAAAAAAAAAAACATGCAGGCTGATGTCGGTTGTGTAACGACAGTTGGCTATTACTTTTTCACCACCACCAAATAAGAATTTTTTAAATTTATTATTATTATTAAAATATAATGACTGATAGCCCTATTTCAACAGTAAAAACCCAATACAGTTATTTATTTATTTAGTTTCAAACTCAATCGGATAAAATAGGTCATTTTACTCATGCAAACATTTTATAATTGTTAAAAAAATTAAAAAAATTTGTTTTGTGATATTTATTAGGAAAGTCCAAACGATAAAATACGGTAACGATGTTTCTTTGTTATATTTCAATAGTATATTCTTGTGTAAGTATTATGCACCCATGAATTTCAACAATGTAAAATGCTAATGGATTTACTGAGAAGGTTTTTTTTTCCTATTAATCAGATCCTTTGCAAAACTGTCTGCAAATGGAAATCCACGAGCTTTGTTTTTTGAAACGTTTGTGGAATTCTTCCAAGGATTTTTTTCTAAAACTCGGTATGCTTCTCCACATTTTATATGAAGGGTTCTTAATTTGAAAACATCGTCAATCTCACAAGTACGGCAAATAACTGCATGTGTGCATTGGCCGATTGTCAGCATATTATTACAAAGCTGAGATACGTGTGCACCGACACTGCTTCATCTCAGCTAGCCTACGATGCTGTTGTGTACCAAGCAGAGGTAGTTGTAACGGCACAGTGTGTTTCATAGCAACCGAGCTGTGCAGGATTACCTGAGAAGCGACCTTCGTGACGCGTCACTTGGCCTTCACCTGATCTACCTGGACGTTTTTCTGGTATATGCAGCATCATTCCAAAGCTAACATTATTTTATATTTTTTAGTATTTATATAGCCTATAGAAAACAATGATAATGTTATTTTTACGTTATAGGGTTACATTTTTAAGGGGGGGGAGGGTACCCCTGCAGCTTGGATATTTTTTCATACTTCCCAATTATATAGAAAATATTGCTTATTTGTTGGTGCGAATTTCCTATAGATAATTACAGGGAAAATGTTATCATCGGTTAAAAGGGAGTGAGAGTTTTGGACTTATAGTCGGTTCACGACTGGAAGAGACTTTCTAGAAGCCCTGCTAAAGATTTACTTTCAAGCCCATTTTGTATCCTTTCGCCAAAGGTAAACTAACATTGCCATGTGACTGCCATGTGGCAGTCACATGGCAATGTTTACATTCCACTGTGTGTGTAGATGTGTTCGTACATGCACGTACCTATTATAAAAGTCATGCATATATTTTTAATGGATATTCCACAAGCGTAAAGTTTTTAATCTTCAGAATTTCACACAAAAGAATATGCGATGCCAGCGAAAAACATTTCATTCTATAAACCCAAAATGCGAGTATTTTGATGAATCGATAGTGTTTGTCTATTTACAATCGATTGTTTGTTGACTTTCGATAAATTTTCGTACATTGAAGGCAAGATCATCAGTATTTATCGAAATTGCTACAGACGTTAAAATGGCGTGGTGGTTGAGTCGGATGTTTCGCGCAATTGTAAAACATTATTTAAAAATGGTTGTGACGGTTTTCGACAGGACGGCAGAGTTTGCGAGTGAAGGATTCTACGTCTTCGACAATGTGAAAACAATTCTTATGTGCAAATACTGCAACGTTATAATAGAGTGGCAAATGAAAGAGACGTGCACGAAACACATAAAAACAAAACAAATTAGAACTGAAAGTGAGCACAAATTAAAATCATACGTTATTAAAAACCAAATAATAAAGACCGCACATAAGTAAAACAAGACAAATAAATGAATTATTATAAGTTAAACGAGATAATCGCACAAATTCTCTGTCACGTGTGTCAACAAACACAAGGACTACGAAGGTTAGTAAACAAATGTTACTTTCACGTTGAGCATGATCATGTCACTATGCAAGAAACGCTGAAATCTAAATACGTTAGCATCACGTCATTAATAATTGGCATAATAAGATACCATTCTTTTCGACACCCATTTGTAATCGATAAATTAACAATTACGTTAAAACTTTGGAACTATTTCCTCTCTTTGTGCTGGCAACCTAACGGCATAACTGTATCCGCGCTCGCCGCTGTTTGTAATGTTATATACATGTCACTAACGGCAAGGGTGTTTTTTCAAAGGTTGATTTTCAAAAGTTTCTTCCATTCGTGAACCGACTGTATGTAAATCTTATAGTGGCACCAATGAGGAAGAAGTAAGGTGAAGCTGGAACGGCGACCGAATGCAGTTGTGTGAGCAATTGGAGTATCCGTCATATGTCATAGACCAACGGCAACTTCCACCAGATTTTTCACATGCGAAAAATTCGAGGTGACCTGGCCGGAAGTCGATTGTCTTTGCGGAAGACATGCGCTCTAAGTCGCTACACCGCCGCAGCTTATTTCGTTAAAAAGATTCCAGAGGAACACGCTTTCAATTGAAATAGTCTTTTCAAGATTTTTGTAGCGATTCCTTATAAATAACTGCCTCTATTTAATTAATTACACCCTTTAATAGCCAACTGTTATCCTCCATACAAATTAAAATTACAAAATTTAGTATGAATGATTTTCTTACATGATGTCACCCGCAAAAGAGCACAAAAACACTATCACGTTATTATTATAGCGGGGCCATGTTGGTCGTCTTGTTGAATATCTCATCCTATGGACTTCCAGAAAAGTTTCATAGCCTTTTCTTGAATGCTGTATAATGACATAAAATATGAATATTCATAGACTATAAAATAAGGCCATAGAAGAAAATAAAATGCGTGGCGTATTTCGTATTAGTTATTTAAATTGGTAGAAAAACGCAAATTTTATTTTTATCAGAATTATATTCTGTTTGTTACCGCTTGATAAATGGAAATTAAGTAAAATTCATATGATTATGTACTAAGAGAATTTTCTGTACACTGTTGATCTTTCATGATTGAATATGGGAGTGTCCGTGAAGGTTGTAGAGTTTTACGAATAACAAAAAAAAAAAAAAGAAAAAAAAAGCGGTAAGGATAATTTTGGGTAATACAGAAAATATTTTCTGTAAATGAAATCAGTATTCATCAAGGTAAAATGAACGACAAATATTTTTTTATTGATTATATTGGCCACGAGTATTGCTTTTGGCTCTACGAATTTCAACAAAAGTGTGCTGTTTATGGGTGTTAACTTCAAAAAATTACAATACAAAACAAGAATAAGTGACAATAGTTGAACAATTACAAAAGTAGCTAATGTACGAGTAAGATCACATTTTCTAGAATAATTTAATGAGCACAGAACAATGGGGTGCAGTTTTAAAAACACTGTACTCGCATTTGGGAGGACCCGGGTTCGAGTCCCGGTCCTGTCACCCAGATTTCTGTTTTCCATTTTGTTTTCCGGAATCACTCCAGGCAAATGTAACGAATCCTTGCTTGGAACCAAGGCCGATTTCTTATCCCATCTCCAATAGTGTGTGTGTGTTTTCATCTCTAATGTCTGTCATCAATAAGTAAAGTTAAATAAGTAAATACATTAATAAATAGATAAACATAGACTTCGCAATGTAAAACAGCTTTAGTTTAATGAATGTACTTGTGTTTGTATTGTCTCTACAGTAGAAAGAACTATATACATAGCAAGTACAATTCATAAATACAAATTAAAACATAAGTAAAAATTTGAAATCCATCAATGTCGATGTGTACTGAAAAGGATTTTAATAAATAAACAGTCAAATGCTAAGATGTTAGGGACATCTAAACTATGAAATATTTTAATTCTAATTTCGAAGAACACTGCTCGTAATAATGTAACGCCAATAGATTTCCCATTATGATCTAAGGCAGTGTTACAATTGGCACTTTTTGTTAACAAAATAGTCATGTGACTCAATGCTGTGTACAAAATCTGTGACATATTTTTGCAATTTGCGTTTTTGCATTTCGTCAACTTCAAAGCTGCGCCTCGTTAGTTTTCAATGCAAGGCTGTTTTAATAATGTTGATACATTTAAGTTATTATGATAAATAAACGTGTGTCACAGTCATTATGAAGAAAGTTGTTATATAATATGTAAAATGCACTTTATTCCTATTTTTTTTATAATATTTTTAACGTGTCACTTATTTTAGATTTGCTTATTTCAAACGAAACAGTCCCATTAAATGTCCATACAAAAATATGAATATTTAAGGATTTCTGTATTTTTAATTTTATACTTATGCTTTTACACTTATATATAAAATGTCAATACAAATAGCAGCATTGCATTCTCAACAGGCGAATTTCGATGTATTACATCTGAAATCCCTACAAAATACGAAACGCGAAATTCTTCCAAACCAATTGGAACACGGCCTCAGTCACTAATCTAACTAATACAGGTAATGTAACAAATTTCTGTTTGACATTTCGCTGCCCCTTCCCACATTTATTTTATTGTATGTAACTTAGGTTGCAATATTATTGCACGAGTTACTTTTGGCCGTAATCTTCCAGCATATTGATAATGCTTTGCTGGAGGAAAAGGGATTATCGCGAGAAAACCCACCGGGCAATGGCAACGTCCGCCAGATTTTTTACATGCGAAAATCGGCGTTTCGGATTGTACTGGTGGAAGACGAGCGATCCGACTACTACATTAAGTGGCCCCTGTAAAGGAAAGTTCAGAAATTAATTAAGGAGATATGAAACTGTAAAATAAAATTACTTTTTCTCAGAATACATATCACAATTCATATTATTTAAAAGTGTTAATATATATTAATAAACTTTTATAAAGATAACAGAGACCTATAATATTCGTATACCCTCTTAGATAATAATCTGACATCACATTATGTTATCAAACACAAATAATACGGGCGGACCAATCATTTAGTTTGAATGACAAAAGGCGAGTTCCAATCAGTCAATTTGGGGATTTAGAGTTTAGGAATTTAGGGCGGATGAATTCGAACGTCACAACACTACNCGAGTTCCAATCAGTCAATTTGGGGATTTAGAGTTTAGGAATTTAGGGCGGATGAATTCGAACGTCACAACACTACACGCGACTGAGTTGAAAACTACAGGCTTGCAAATATGCAATCGTACTTTTCCGCAGAAAAAATTAATTTTTTCATTTCTTCGTAGTTTTCTGTAACTTAAATTTTATTAAAACTATATCTAGTCGTCTTTTTCGGCTTTGGAAGTATGGCTTAAGAATCTTATTAAAATATTACTTGCGCACAAAATTACATTGGGATCCCTTAAGTACCATTATTTCCGTGCACTTTATTAAATATGGCAAAGTCTTCTATTGGATTTCAGCCAAAACGCACCATACATGTGATGCGTTAATAAACAACAGAAGACGACTTTACGAGTTATTAAATAATTTAGTGTTACTACTCTACCTTAGCAAACTTCGACCGTTGATCATCAAATATTTAGGGCATAAACTTGGTCAAGCGGTCAATTTATTAACCTAAATAGCAAGCTCTTATCGGTTTAGAACACCGCTAATGTCTAAGAGATGTGCAGTATACGCAAAAAAAGTGCGTAGATGAAGCTGAAATATTCCTTGCAAAATACAAATCAAGCTGGAAAAAATGGCTTCTCTTGCAAATAATGCAGTTTGAATCTATTTAGCACAGTTGTTTGCAGAACGTTTTAAAAACTGGTAACAATTGTTTCATATAAGTTTAATATCACTAGGTTATTACGTGGTGAATTTTAGGTGAGACAGCAGTTCGGTGGGTTGACCATAGTCAATTATCCGTCCTGACCACACAGCCAAAATAAATTGCACAATATTTTAGCCAGGTTAAAATATGAGAACAACAATATTGTTATTTGAATTTATGTGCCCAATTATTAAAAACTGGCATATTTTGTATATACTGATTATTTTATAACGGGAGATTTGTGGTGTAAAAGTATATACAGAATTAGAACGGGGAAGGTGCGGTGAAGGTCATCGTGTTGTGTCATCGCAGAGTGTGAGTACGCTCTTGGCTCCACGCTGCCCGCTTCCAACCTTACTCCCCTCAAGACGTCGTCCTCAACGGGACTATGTTACCTGGAAAACAGACACGTGCATTCCAAGAATGGCGATTGTGTTTTGTTACTTATTCTTGTTGCTGGTATCGCCATCTTAGCTGAACAAACAAGAGAACTTTGAAGCTTTGTCTCTAATGTCCACCAACAGGCGCGACACTTACCGATTCTACCTGCCGGCCGCCAAGGATACCAGGCCCTTAAGAAATCACAAAAATTGAGACCTGAAAACTTTCAGATTCATTTTGGGACACTTGTTTAGTTTTTGCAATTGGCCACGACCTTTATGTAGGGACACGAGATTTATCACGAAAATAGTCCCAAGCAGACTAGATTTCAATATACTACGCGCGCACTTCTAGTTTCTCTTTGCTCATAGGACACTTGTTTTCGTCAGTAGACATATACCAACATAAATACACACCTTCAGTAGTCTACTCTTCCCTTTATTAAGAGGGGCGAAGTCATGTGTCTACACATATCACCCAGGAGGTGCTAATGCGATTACCCATCACATTGTTAAAAAAAAAATTTACATATTTTTAATTATAAAAATTATATTTAAAGAATTTTGTTTAACACGTTAAATTTAGTGAAATATACTGATGCCTGCAATGTGTTTCTGCTCAAATGAGAGTCGCACACGGTACAGTAAAGGAGACTGACGTAATTTCGAAAACATTTCTTGCATGTGATGGTCATCATAATTATCAGTGCCAAAAAGCAGCAAGACAGATTTCTTGGACGCCTCCTCATAAGACATTGATTCTCCCATGTATTAAATTTCTTAATCTAACGTTCGATGAATGTCAGACAAAACGATATACTGCTAATGAGAAGGTAACACTTTGAACTTACTCACTCCATATAACCTATAAATTACAAAATCCTGTTCTATTTTATACATAAGTCTTACTGCGCATCGCAGAAAAAAATTTGGAAACCAATTTCAACTTCCCTTCAAAATAGGAAATGCTACAAAACGATAGTAATTAGCAAGACTTTTGCTCTCACGAACTAGTTATCAAAATAATTAATTTCACTTCTGTGTAACTGGGAATGCGCATGCTAAAGACATTCATCTGCAATTATCTGGAATACGAATTTGAAACCACTCGGAAAGAAACCTCCTCCACTGAAGTCAACGGAATTTGAATCCTCTACTTTCCGAATACAACTAGGTTTATAGTCGCAAGGTGAAACACGTCAAGTACAGCAAACTATTGACTACACTTTTATCGCGTCAGCTTAAAATTGCAATTTTTTTTTATTTAACAAAAATTTTTTGAAACGGAGTCAAAATAATATGAAAAATTTTCATTCGTATAAAAATTTGGCATAGACCGAAGGAAAATTTCCGGCTTAACTACATAGCGCATCGTTCATTTTCACTACACAAAGGTTGTCTGACGTGGTACACCTGTCTCTGAACAATGTGAAATGTTAAGTTTTGTCTTTTTAATCTACCTTAATTACTTGCTTAATATTTAATAGAATTATAACACTTTCATTTGTGGTAGGAATAACGGCAGAAAATGTATCTCGTGCGTGGTTAAATGCTAAAAATCAAAATAGCAGTTGCACGGATTAAGGCCTAATCCTTCTCCGATTCTGTAACATACAAATGAATTAATAAACACAAGTGGACATGTCTGGTGTGACATATTATGATTTAAGATGAAAGCTTGGCTGCACTACAGGATAAGGGTGTCGACAAAAACAAAGCTTAATTCAGTTTCAGAATTTCCGATAAGCCAGGCTCGGTTGTCCGCGAACTCCGCTGTTGGCGCTGTGACGTAAAACATCACGCTTCTCCAGTCGAGCGCTCGTGGCTTGGGCTGCGCTGCAGTCAGTTAATTATCGTTTCAAACGGGAGTTGGCGTCAGTTTTAATGCGGCTGGCTGCTCATTACGGAGTTATCAGCCGCCGCCCGGGGGGGATTTTGCCAACAACATGGCGCACGTCGGGCGGACGGAACTGAACAATTGTACGTCAAATGTAATTGCTCAACTTGCGACTCGCGTAGGAGAACTTCACTAGCGTAGTTTCCCGATTTTGTTTTTCCAATCTCCTTAAAAAAAAAAAAGTTTATTCGTAACCTGGTCATACAGTAGTTTCACAGACAGTTGTGGCCTGTGTAAAATTCTCCCAAGGCAAGAACAGAAAAAAACTATATGGGGGTGTGGCTTTTTTCCGAGGACAAGGTTGCGTGTTTTACGTGAATACGTACGCACGCGTTTGGTGTTTTATCAAGGATTTTTGAATGAAATAAATTTCACCTTAGAAAAAAGTCACTGCCCCTGCCTGCATATATTTTAACGGGCGCACTGAGACGTGCGCCCAGTAAAGTTGGTAATGATGGGTGGAAGGTAGTACGACATCTAAACTAAAAACAAAACGTGTTAGGTAACCATTTGTGATAACTTAAATTAATTCTTTCGCTTTCGCACCGAAGTGTAAAAAATTGCCAGATTTGTAGCATATTTACTTTTCTAATAATTCCCCAGTTTCTCCTGACCGACGCATGAGTTAAGTGATGAAGCCCATAGCGATGTAAGTTTTACCTAAGGCGGAAGAATACACAACGTGCATACAAGTGCATCTTAAGCAGGACTTCCAAAAGTGCTAATTTTACCGCGAAAAGCCTATAATTGGCTTTTAAGGCTTATGTCGACAGATGTAGAAGGGATATTGTTTTGGTGAAAAAATCAGTGAGCTAGCACAACGGAGTAGCGAGATACAATTCACGGAAATGTCCAAATACTACTAAAATTTCCGGGGCCACGGTGGCTGAGTGGTTTTACTGCTCGAATTCCACCAAGACGAACAGGGTTCAATCCCCGGCCAGTTCACTCCGGATTTTCGCTAGTGGGAATCGTGCCGGAAAATGCCGCTGGTCGGCGATTTTTCTCGGGGATCTCCCGCCCCTTCATTCAGGCGCTGCTCTACACTCACCTCACTTCACTCTCATCGGCTCCGAGACCTCGATGTTAAGAGTCACCCAAATCCCTTCTCTCACCCACCCAACCAAAGTTGCAGCGAGTCGTCGCGGGCCCTCACCCTTGCCTCGCGCATGCGCGGCGTTAACTCTAGGTTATGCTCACACCGCAGTCTTATACCCCATCGAACCAAACTACATTTATTTCAATCGTGTTATTAGTCACGAAGTTAAAGGGTCAGAATGGATCACCCTACAAACGTTCGTTAGCCGTCTCTGTCCTGGCACCCCACACGTCGGTCTGGCTTTATGTCGTATTCACATCAAAATTATGTCATAACGGCAAAAAGTGATGTGAAAATTACTTCGTGTTAGGGACGTGGTGGCGTAGATAGCACAACGGTTTTCCACGTAGGCGAGCCGGGTTTAATTTACTGCAGTGCTGCAGTCTCATTTTCGTGTACGGGTAACGTGGCGGACGTTAATGTTGACCGTTGGGTTTTTTCATGGTGCTACCGTTTCCACCTGATAAATATATCGTTGCCGTTCCAGCCAACGGACTCAGTGTATCACTCTACTGGGTATTACGAGCACCGATTGGTTCCACCTCGCTTGGCTCCACCTCGCATGCCCGTATCCACAGTAGATGTGTTTTGGAGACCTCACATGTGTAGTACGTGGGATTTCATTCCTTAAAAACAATCTTTCTTAAACGGTACAAACCTAAAGTTGAAAAATTTCTGCTTGTTACTCATGAATATGTACAGCCGTCTAAACTCAGAATTGCACACTCTCGTCACAAGTTAGTACAGTAGCACAATACGTAAATATTTTAATATTAAAATAGACAGTTCCAAAGTTAGTGGCCGGAGATTACTATTCGGAGGCCGAGTGAGTTTTATGTCTGTGTGGATTTCCTTTTGAAAATATTGACCTTCAGACTCTGCACGCCGTTTCCAGCGCTTCAATAGCTTCCAAGCCACGTGTTGCAGATCATTTTCTAAGATTCTGTGTATAATATTGGATGTGTTGCATCTGTGGACACTATCCATTTCCGAAAATAAGGCTTGGACCAAAATAAAGAAACCGATAACCAAGCAATATCAAAACATGAAAGACAAACATTTTTATAAATAATAGACTAACCTCTGTCAATAGTGTATAAACGAACGAGTGACAGGAAAAAAATGGTTGAGAAAAATTATGAATTTGAACTTGAAAAGTGAAACTCATTAGCTACAATCATAATCATATAACACATCAACTGCTGGCTTCTTAGGGTAAATATGTCATACAGCCTAAGTCAGCGTTTTAAACTCAAGTTTGGTTTAATAATTTGCTAGGTGTTTTAATTGACACGGTTTGCAAACTATTTCGTTACTTTAATAATATCAGTTTCCTCAATGACGCAGAGATGGCAATGTTTGGATTTTGACTGCGAAAAGCGATTTCTTGTAGATCAAAAATGTTTCTCTAAAACTTTGTAANATCATAATCATATAACACATCAACTGCTGGCTTCTTAGGGTAAATATGTCATACAGCCTAAGTCAGCGTTTTAAACTCAAGTTTGGTTTAATAATTTGCTAGGTGTTTTAATTGACAGGGTTTGCAAACTATTTCGTTACTTTAATAATATCAGTTTCCTCAATGACGCAGAGATGGCAATGTTTGGATTTTGACTGCGAAAAGCGATTTCTCGTAGATCAAAAATGTTTCTCTAAAACTTTGTAATTGTGAAACGAACGGATATAAATCGTATTTGTGAAATATGCGTTTTATCTAGGTACATAGCCCACATTTCGGCACATTAAAAGTACATTTTAAGTAAATATGTAACTTAACTTGTGGCAATTTAAACAATATATGCCCTAGTATTTTTCAATAATCGAGAACATGAAAACACTATAATTAGACACTGTTTTCACTACACTATAATGCTACAGTGACAGTTATTCACGACACATGAATGGGCTGCTAAATTTGAGCAGAATATCTAAGATGCCCTTTGGCTTCAGTCATACTACAAGTGGTAACTATACGTATGTAACTTTTTTTGTGTAGAAGTTCGTGTTCGCAAATCTATAAACTTGATGCGGATACCAATTGACTTTAGCATACTTTGAAAAATATACCATAGCCTTCAGTTTCAACGAATGAAATAAGTTTTTAAATATCGCATGATGGTTGAAATCTAGAAGTCAAAGACTAATTAATGTAGCATAAAGTTAGTAACATAATTACTTTCGATTTTCGTTTTACAAACTGGACGACCATAATTAACACTGACTAATAAAAACGACCTGTAAAAGTCAATTGTCGTGTATTTATGTTAAGATAGAACACGAAAACTAATTTCTCTATAGTATTGTGGTTAAATATGTTCCCTCAGCTGCCTTAGATTATGGTCAGGTGTGGCTAAGGGTAAATAATATATATTAACGACATAAAACGGAAAACGTTTAACTGTGTTGCCCACCAGTAGACAAATAAAAGGAAAGCGGAAGTAGAAAGAGTAATCATGACTACTTGTACTAATCTGTTGTAGCTACGTTTTCTAGATAATGTTGCCAATCTATAGGAACAATTGGCCCTTTATGTTCGTATGCACAACATTGGAGTAGTGGTTTTCTTCATGAAGTAAAGCAGAGGGTTCGTCGTGCAACGTTCTGGCTCTGCAAGGCTGCCAAATGTTCGGCGTAAATATTTCCAGCAAGGGACGCCTGGAAAGCAACCTCGTCAATGCCATTAAGCAATTTACCCACACCAATGCGCCGCAAAGGTGACTATCAGTTTACGCCGCTAATGGATCCGAAGCTCCTGACGGTAATTTTATTTGCCGTGCTCTTTAACTCTGACTCCACGTTAAATTGTACGGAGGGGAGAGAACTCTTATTACAGCCAGCTGTGCAATTACAAATATTATTTAAGAAAATTTCCTTCACCTTTCGCGTTTACAAATGAAAATTTTCTGAAGTGTTATTATTAAACAGTATTATTTTCAAAATCCAATATTTTCATTTCCTTTAGAGAAATTGCAGGTTGCTCAGAGATGGCTAGCTCACTCCATTAGCATAATCGTTTACCCAAAGCATACTGGAAATCTCTCAGCTGTAATTACTCAATACTCAAATTAGATTTACCGAATAAAATCTTACATGAGTGAAAAAACTTAAAAATTGTATCCTTGTTGTGCCACGAATCTGACTCGAGACGTACCTTAAACAAATGTATGGGGAAATTTAAAACTTCTAAAGAAGCCTAATATTTCTACACAGTAGGTATTTTGGTATTATTTTAAGAGGCACCGTCATTTGGTTACCCTCCAGCACTAACATATGAGCTTGCCTCTATTGGACACTGTTACACTTATGAGAAAACGTATTTTATATGCATTTAAAACTAATTGTTAAGTGTGTATTTTCCACTTAAGTATCATCGCAAAGCTAAACATAAAAAAAAAAAGAAAATAAACCTTCAATTTCAATTTGCACAACATGAAAAGTACTTAAATATACATTTTTCAAATAACGCTCGCTGTACTTTGCGTAAGGTTGCGACCCTTTTGACACTGATTGCTGTAAAATTACCAGTGAGCCACTTCAACATATTTGTATTTTGAGGTCTCTTCAAAGGACATGTCAGTGAAAATCATTTTCGAGGGGGAACCGAATAAACACTTACTTTTTCGTTATTAAACATCAACTGTGAATGTACGGTACTAAATCAGTTTTTTTCAGTGGTGTATCTACACGCAAAACATACGCAACGTGTATCAATAGTTGATTTTGTTCGCAAATTTTACTAAAATAACATTGTTATTTAAGAACTTAAATTAAGACGTTTTTAAAAATTCTTTATGTATTTATTAAATCATAGTTTCAGTAGACTAAAGCGTGAAATAATTATTTAGTTTGCTATATGGGTGTAAAGACTTACTAGAAGGAGAAATGTAATTTGAATTTTCGAAGTCCCAAGGTTTATAATATTTTTCTTTTAGGTAATGGTGTGATTGTGCGCAGAGTAATGACGAAGCATACCAAATATCCTTTTTATTACGTCCAATAAACATTACTAAATCTATAAATTGTATTTAAATACTAAATTAGGCCTATGTGATTTATTTAATTTAGTTTATTTGATGATAATGCAATAGGGTACATTAATTAATTATACATTTTTGTTGCATCAAAATATTTATGAATATGTTAAGTTTTATTTTAAATATAATAAATATTTTTACTTATTACAGGTTTTGAAAATTATTATTTATATGAATACTGAAATTTTATGTGGGGTAGTGTGAACCATAAAAAGTCTGTCTTATTCTAATTTCGACAACCAATTATATCATCAATAAATTTCGTTTAAAATTATGTTCCTTTATTGATTTCTATATTAACTGTTACGGTTGCATACTATAGAATTACGTATTTGTTATTTAATTACTTATCTAACTAAGTAGTAATTCCACCACCAATATTCATCCACTGCATATGTTTACACTCATTTAGTTTTGCTACTCGTTTCGTAGCTTCCGAATTCCTTCATTCCTCATTCTTAACGTAGTTTCTATGTATAACTAACCTCACTTGATTGGTGAACCGAGCTTACCATTTCCAACACGGAGGAGTGGTAATGCTTCAGAAGGTTTGAGTAAATTGAGATTTTTATGAATATATGAATATATTTGTTTCTTATATAAACAAGAAAAGGAAGAGAAAAATGTATTTTTACTTAGGGTTACAGAATTTATGCGATAGGCCACCAGCAAGTCGCATAAAAGAATCTTATAATTTTTGTAGGAATATCAGACACGTACATATGCAACTAGTTGTAATAACCGAAACGAAGAAACTTTTTTCTGCTGTCAAATACTGATCATTACTTATATTGAAGAATAAGTTTGCTTAATTACCGAATTAAATCGGATTCCTTGTTTTACCGCGATCATTTAATACTTGCAGACTCATTAATTTAAAGCCTCATAAGGCATACTAGAGGGCGTTCTTCGAGGAGTATCACCCATTATTTGTATAATGTCTAAGAAAAATTTCTTCAATATGCATTTGCAATTGTGTAGTACAGTTAACTACTCTTTGCCAGTTCCCAATCGGTGTTAAAATTTATAGAAGGGTAATCCGTGTGTAATTTTTTATTTAGGTTTTTCAGTCTTGCCAATTTTGTAAATAGTTTTACTTGTATTTAGGCATGTTTCACACAAAATGCTAACGTTCACACGTTGCAGAATATAGGTACTACTGTGACGAGACCAGCATCCAATGTGTTAATCATAATGAGAATAATTTTCTTATCATTCTTTACTACTTGCGACATCACATATATAGTTTCTTTGTAATTTTGTCAAGACGGATGGCAATCCTGAAATTAATTAATTATTAAAACAATCTTTTTAAGTATTGCAATTGTTTATGACCTTCTCCGTTTTCTCTTGTGGAGGTCTTTTTCCAAAACTAATAAATAACGTGGTGAATTTAAATAATTACGAACTTGCGATATTCTTCGCTNCAAAACTAATAAATAACGTGGTGAATTTAAATAATTACGAACTTGCGATATTCTTCGCTGCATGCCACTATGGATTCAATGTAGTATAATGTTAGAACGAACAGTAGTGAAACCACTAAATGGTAATAACACCTATTAGTCCATTTCTACATGTAATATTATGTAAATTTACGGGTCGCTGNTGTGAAACCACTAAATGGTAATAACACCTATTAGTCCATTTCTACATGTAATATTATGTAAATTTACGTGTCGCTGTAAGGAAATCATTACATTCGTATTCGTTTACGACCGCTAGGTCCATTGTAACTCTTCTACAGTAACTGCCTTCAGTTGTATTTTAATTTCAACGTCACAGGACAGCTCAAGCCTTATCTTCGGGCACCTTCGTCCTTTTACAGTTAACTCTGGGGGCAGCGGTGGCGTAGTGCCCAGGGCGCTCGCCTCCCACCACGGTGATCCGGGCTCGATCCCCGGCGGGCTCACTTCCGGATTTTCGCATGTGGGAATCGTGCTGGACGATGCCGCTTGCCAGCGGGTCTTCTCGGGTACTCACGCTTCCCCCGCCCTTTCATTCCAGCGCCGCTCCATTCTAGGGTTTCATCTCTGTCATGCCCGGGGATGACGGTCACCTACGTGTCCCAGCTGGAAAGACCGTCACTCGGAGGGTGTCGCCTTGCCCTGGGTGCACTCCCCACACGCCATTTATTTTTTACAGTTAACTCTTCACGATAGTGTAGCTAATGCGGTGAAGTGGGTTTGCGATGGCAGTTGCTAGAATTAATGAGGATTATTGTTCTTTTAGCCCTGAAAAGAAAGCGCATTTACTAAGCCGGTAAGCGAAGTGAATTACGGATCTTAAAACACTAGACCATCGAAGCTTTGTTTGTCAGGAAATTGTATTGTTCAAAGCTCTTTGTGTTGCGTAAGTAAAGGAATTATATCTGAAGAAACCCAGATGCTAGAATACCATGTAACACATATTTTTATAAATGCGTGTGCTTTTAATAAGTAAGTACAGGTTACTGTGNGCTTTTAATAAGTAAGTACATGTTACTGTGGTTCGTTAGCATATTGTTCCCTTACAATCAGACCTTTCTGATTTAAAGACGAGATTAGTAACATGCTCAGATAAATAGAAGAATATTGTGGATTCAGTTTGTTAATGCAATGAAAATAGGCGATAGTGTTCCACTGACACTTCATTTAGGTATATGAAAATTGGGATTGTATACAAGCATATTGTTGAGTAATTTACTGTACAAAGTTGCATACAACGCATAATATGTTATTGCGTCTATCGCAAAACAATTATTTTACTAAGTATCAGATATAACATATTTTAACACAGGATCAAGATCTATCACTACAGAAAAACCAGTATTCCTTTAAATATAGTGAATCAGAATAACTTTTATTTTAAAATAACTTCTTATGAGTGCAACATTTTTATGCGTGTTCGCTCTGTGGCGGAAAATTTATTTTGGATAATGCTCGGTTGATTACGTTAGCCCGTAAAAATTATAGGCTTTTGTATTTTCTAATAATTTCTAAGTTAAAATATATTATATTATTAATGTTAGCTGTATTGCCAAGAACTTGATCCAAGGTCAAGAGATCGGAATGAGTTGCAAAGGATATTGGGGTATATTCGTGGGTAGGCGATATTTTATGTTTTGTAAAATCTCCTTCACATGTATAGGGTTACTTGTGCTATTAATAATCATAATACTTCATAAGGCAAAGGAAAACAACGAGCGAATAATAAAGCCCAATGTATATGAATGTTTAAACCACAGCCTTCTGACTACAGCACAAACAGCTATAACGTTTATAGCTGACCGTCGCGTCGTGAACACGGGATAAGTATTATCCCTTTCGATGTATTTACGATGAACTTTACCGTTTCGGTCAACACAGAGAAATCCAATTTTGTTCGTTTCGGAAACTTTAAACTTCACCAAAAGCTGTAAATGTGGACCAGTGACCAGATATATAGCATTTAACATTCTGTATATTAAAGTAAAATATCCTCAAAACTTTTACGTATTTTCAACCGTCGTATTTGTTTTGTATTTGAGCTTGAATGATGGATTTATAACCGGATGTTTGAAATTTCACTCACGTAATACGCTAATTTTAAGAGGATTTTCCCTTGAAATGTTCAACTGAAATACAAAAATTAAACAATATTCCGTTTATTAAAAAAAACGCTGCATGGATTATGCTGCTAAACAATGATGTAGCAATTCACAGCTAAAACACGTTTGTGTATAAAATGGCCACCGCAATAAATTTCAAACACTGGATCTTATATTTTACGTATATAAACCCATTAAAGCTTGTTTATTGTAAGGAAATATTTTTTAGTGTGGTTCTGCTGAATATAGTAAGAAAATTACACGCGAATTCGTCGTATTCGAGTCAACAGTGTGTTTGCTTCACTGGTTACCGCGTGAAAAAGAAAAATTCGTCTTAGTTCTGAAAACTCTGAAAAGCAGATCTTGTCATTACAAGTTGCTATTGCCGAAGTTAGTTTGCATTTTCATATATTTTTACCCACAAAATTATTTGACTAAATGACTATGTACGAGGGTTATTCGGAAAGTAAGGTCCGAATCGCCGTAGCTAATCGAATACAGCGCGAACATTGTAACGCGCATGCGCACCGACTCCCGGCATGCCTTGTTCGTCAAACGATGCCATTTGCATTGGTATTGTTGCAGTGTGCTGTTTACAGTGTCAGTTAAAAATGTTTGAAACAATTGAACTATGAAATAAAGTCAGTGATTCTGTTTTGACAGCAAAGAACGTTTCAGCAGTGGAAGTTCATCGGCAGATAAGTCAAGTGTATGGCCCCAATGCGATCAGTGACAGAAAAATGCGTAAGTGGGTGAGAGTTTTCAAGGACGGACGGGAAAATGTCCATGACGAACCGCGATCAGGCCGACCATCAGTGATCACAGAAGATTTGGTCAAAGCCGTGGACGAAAAGATTCGTTGAGACTGGCGATTCACAATTTCAACTTTAACATTGGAATTTCCGAATGTGGGCAGTTACAGACTGGTTATCCTCACAGGCATATAACTTAGGCAAACAAAAGCTGGTAGAACGTTATGACAAATGTTTAAACAAATATGGAAACTATTTAGAATAATAGAGAAACATGTATGGAATAAAATTAAATAAGTTTTTTGAAAAAATCTGTGATGGTTATGTTTTATAAGAAATAGGACCTTACTTTCCGAATAACCCTCGTATATCAAAGCGTAAATGCTGACAAGAATACAGGGAGAAAATACCTCTCTATTCGTAAACCCATAAAATTTTCATTTTAACAATTACTTCGTATTAAATATTGCTGCACTGAGATTTACGTAGTACAGTAACGCATAAAATGTGTCAGATATTTCTTATTAGAGAAGTGTATTGTACCAATGCTCATAATCTGAACGGATGAGTATTCGATGATTGCCTGTCCGTACTTCTCGGCGTATAAACACAATTCAAAACCGGAATTAATTCCGCTTATTTAGAGCTATCTTATAAGTAATAGTAGTTACATATTAACTCACTGTCCAGGTTCCGTTGCATCTCATTGCCTCAGGATGACTTGGCCGAATACAATTTTACAGCTGATACGTGTGCTTTTCATACAACCAGATTGTTAGAAGGGTCTACCAGATTTACAGTCGCAGGGGTGAGGAAACTGAATCTTGTAAGGCCCATCATAGGGGCTAACTTGGCTGAGACATAACCCACCTTTTTAATTGGAGTAATTTTTCTACAAAGAACAAGGTCTACAACTTTGATTTGACAAGGTATTCAGTTCTTATTGTATCTATCAGNGGAGTAATTTTTCTACAAAGAACAAGGTCTACAACTTTGATTTGACAAGGTATTCAGTTCTTATTGTATCTATCAGACATTTTTTTGTGTGTGTTCAAAAGTGCCTGATAGGTTTCCTTCCAGATCTCAACGGAGGTGTTACGAGAAGGTCCATCCAAAACACACTAATTTAATTCCCAAATGCCCAGTAAGGGATGTNGATCTCAACGGAGGTGTTACGAGAAGGTCCATCCAAAACACACTAATTTAATTCCCAAATGCCCAGTAAGGGATGTTGAATCTCACTCCCAAACAAAACAAATCCCGGGGATATCCCTGTGGCATCATGAGTTAGAGCATTTAATGCTACATTCAACAATGCTAATTCTTCGTTCCACTTTCTCTGTTTCTCNGTATTATCCCTTTCGATGTATTTACGATGAACTTTACCGTTTCGGTCAACACAGAGAAATCCAATTTTGTTCGTTTCGGAAACTTTAAACTTCACCAAAAGCTGTAAATGTGGACCAGTGACCAGAGATATAGCATTTAACATTCTGTATATTAAAGTAAAATATCCTCAAAACTTTTACGTATTTTCAACCGTCGTATTTGTTTTGTATTTGAGCTTGAATGATGGATTTATAACCAGATGTTTGAAATTTCACTCACGTAATACGCTAATTTTAAGAGGATTTTCCCTTGAAATGTTCAACTGAAATACAAAAATTAAACAATATTCCGTTTATTAAAAAAAACGCTGCATGGATTATGCTGCTAAACAATGATGTAGCAATTCACAGCTAAAACACGTTTGTGTATAAAATGGCCACCGCAATAAATTTCAAACACTGGATCTTATATTTTACGTATATAAACCCATTAAAGCTTGTTTATTGTAAGGAAATATTTTTTAGAGTGGTTCTGCTGAATATAGTAAGAAAATTACACGCAAATTCGTCGTATTCGAGTCAACAGTGTGTTTGCTTCACTGGTTACCGCGTGAAAAAGAAAAATTCGTCTTAGTTCTGAAATCTCTGAAAAGCAGATCTTGTCATTACAAGTTGCTATTGCCGAAGTTAGTTTGCATTTTCATATATTTTTACCCACAAAATTAATTATTTGACTAAATGACTATGTACGAGGGTTATTCGGAAAGTAAGGTCCGAATCGCCGTAGCTAATCGAATGCAGCGCGAACATTGTAACACGCATGCGCACTGACTCCCGGCATGCCTTGTTCGTCAAACGATGCCATTTGCATTGGTATTGTTGCAGTGTGCTGTTTACAGTGTCAGTTAAAAATGTTTGAAACAATTGAACTATGAAATAAAGTCAGTGATTCTGTTTTTGACAGCAAAGAACGTTTCAGCAGTGGAAGTTCATCGGCAGATAAGTCAAGTGTATGGCCCCAATGCGATCAGTGACAGAAAAATGCGTAAGTGGGTGAGAGTTTTCAAGGACGGACGGGAAAATGTCCATGACGAACCGCGATCAGGCCGACCATCAGTGATCACAGAAGATTTGGTCAAAGCCGTGGACGAAAAGATTCGTTGAGACTGGCGATTCACAATTTCAACTTTAACATTGGAATTTCCGAAGGTGGGCAGTTACAGACTGGTTATCCTCACAGGCATATAACTTAGGCAAACAAAAGCTGGTAGAACGTTATGACAAATGTTTAAACAAATATGGAAACTATTTAGAATAATAGAGAAACATGTATGGAATAAAATTAAATAAGTTTTTTGAAAAAATCTGTGATGGTTATGTTTTATAAGAAATAGGACCTTACTTTCCGAATAACCCTCGTATATCAAAGCGTAAATGCTGACAAGAATACAGGGAGAAAATACCTCTCTATTCGTAAACCCATAAAATTTTCATTTTAACAATTACTTCGTATTAAATATTGCTGCACTGAGATTTACGTAGTACAGTAACGCATAAAATGTGTCAGATATTTCTTATTAGAGAAGTGTATTGTACCAATGCTCATAATCTGAACGGATGAGTATTCGATGATTGCCTGTCCGTACTTCTCGGCGTATAAACACAATTCAAAACCGGAATTAATTCCGCTTATTTAGAGCTATCTTATAAGTAATAGTAGTAACATATTAACTCACTGTCCAGGTTCCGTTGCATCTCATTGCCTCAGGATGACTTGGCCGAATACAATTTTACAGCTCATACGTGTGCTTTTCATACAACCAGATTGTTAGAAGGGTCTACCAGATTTACAGTCGCAGGGGTGAGGAAACTGAATCTTGTAAGGCCCATCATAGGGGCTAACTTGGCTGAGACATAACCCACCTTTTTAATTGGAGTAATTTTTCTACAAAGAACAAGGTCTACAACTTTGATTTGACAAGGTATTCAGTTCTTATTGTATCTATCAGACATTTTTTTGTGTGTGTTCAAAAGTGCCTGATAGGTTTCCTTCCAGATCTCAACGGAGGTGTTACGAGAAGGTCCATCCAAAACACACTAATTTAATTCCCAAATGCCCAGTAAGGGATGTAGAATCTCACTCCCAAACAAAACAAATCCCGGGGATATCCATGTGGCATCATGAGTTAGAGCATTTAATGCTACATTCAACAATGCTAATTCTTCGTTCCACTTTCTCTGTTTCTCATTGTGGTAAATAACCAACACGCATTTCAAGGATTTTTTTCAATCGCTCTACAAGATTTGGGCAGGAATATTAAGGGCTAGTCGGAACTAACTTGATCCCCCAACTAAAACATAAATATTGCATGATCTTTCCAACAAAAAATTATGCATTATCATAAATTAGAAGTACAGGACTCTCGAAAATCTTGAAAATTCATTGTCTAACTTTCACACATATCCATAAGCACACGAAGCCTGGTTAAACCATATACTAAAATGAGTAAGTAAGTGTTACCTTTACTTGATCGGGGTAGGGGACCAATCATTTCNACCTGGTTAAACCATATACTAAAATGAGTAAGTAAGTGTTACCTTTACTTGATCGGGGTAGGGGACCAATCATTTCAATATACAGCTTTTGCCATGGCCTAACCGGTGCTTCAACAGAATACATCTGAACCTTCGAATTCAGCAGCAGTTTAGCAGATTGGCACTAATGGCACCTTTTGACATACTCCACAATGTCTTTATGCATGTGAGGCCAAAAAAATTGTTTCCTTATTTTAAGCTCTGTCTTTTGTTTACCAATAGGAAAATCATGAAAATACCTCAAAATCATTGGAACTAATGATTTGGATAACCACACCTGATTTTCTCCCCTTTTCCCAACAAAATATACAACTCCGTTTAGAAGCTTATACTTGAGTTCTCCCCCTCTCTGAATTTTCTCAATTAACTCATTATCTTGATCATCTTCTCCCTGTTACTTTTGAATTTTAGTGAAGGATTTAGAAACTAACTGCAAGATATTGCACATCTCACCTACCGGAGTGACCCCAGGGCAATCTGGGGNTTAGTGAAGGATTTAGAAACTAACTGCAAGATATTGCACATCTCACCTACCGGAGTGACCCCAGGGCAATCTGGGGAACTACAAACTCGGCTGGGTCATACATTCGAGACAAAGCATCTGTGACACAATTCGCTTTTACTTATACATGAATAATCTTATAACGAAATCGAGTAAGTCGCAACACCAGCTGACGGGGGTGCGATAAAAGCAACGTAAAGCCTGGTTATCTGTTATCAGATAGGACTCTGCATGCTCGAGGTACGCCACAAACATTTCTACTCCAAAAACACAGGCCAATGCTTCCTTCTGATTAGCACTATATCCTTGCTCCACCTGCGACAAGGTCTTACTGGCATAAGCAATAGGATTCAAATCACCTTCGTTACCCTGTAACAATAGTGCACCTATGCCCCGAGCGCTCGCATCCACCTGTAATACAAAATGCTAGTCGAATCTAGGGAGGCTTAAAAAAGGTGGGTGTGAGATGGCATATTTCAGAGCCTGAAAACTTTTCTGCTGCTCTCCTTTTTAGATGGTTTATAGGTTAATAAATGGCAACATAACCTGGAATAAATTGAGAGAAATGCGGAAGTATTCCTAGAAAGCGCATTAAGCCCTTCACATTTTTAGGAACAGGAAAACTTTCAATTGACACAATCTTAACAGGGTCAATCATTATCTTGCCTTTCTTCACGGCATAGTATAGAATCTTTATTTGCTGTTTAGCCCAAGACACATTCTCAGGATTAAAGGTAAAACCTGCCACTCTCAACTTCACCAGCACCTAATGGATGTGTAGAATATGTTCTTCAAAGCTATTTGAAAATACATAGATTCCATCCAAAAATTACACAACAAAGTAAAATTGGAAATCTTTCAATACCTTCGCCAAAATTCGTGACAAACACTGGCCACTAAAATTTACCTCAAATTGAACCATCGTCCATTCAAAATGACACCGTGGAGTAACAGATGCAGTGTATTTATTACTTTCCTCTTCTAATGTACTCTGATGGAAAGCCGAATTTAAATAAAAAAACTGTGAAGTAAGAAGCCTGCGACAAATATTGGAACAAAACTTTTATGTTTAGCACAGGAAAAGGGTCCACTTTAATTTTTTGTTCAAGAGACGGTAATCTAATACCAATCTAAATTAACCAGGCTCTTTTTTCTTTACTAGAAAAGCTGATGAAGCATACGGTGTTAAACTACGATAGATGATCTTCTGCCTTTTCAGATAATTCATTATTTTACGAAATGCCAACAATTTGTGAGGAGAACATTGGTATGGAGTACACCTTAATGGGATATCATCAGTGACATGGATTTTATATGGGAGCGGGCCGCACTTCCCCAACTTACTTGTCAACACATGAGGAGGAAATTGCTTGATAACCGTATTGAATTTTTATTTTTGATCACTAGACAACTTGTCCTCATATGTTTCCATCCCCACGAAGGCCTTCGCCTTTTTCACAGGTGCGCTACAATTCAAAGGGATTGGGTGGTCTGCATCAAAACAAAAAATCAGCAATTTGTTTTTACAATCCAATATCACTTCACTTTCCTGCCTAAAATTCAGCCCAAGCACTACAAAACATATTAAGTTTGGAACCACCTTAAATTTTTGTGTCCAAGAGTGCCGCGAAATTTTGAAACGAAGGTTGACAGACATCTTAACCTGTGTTCCCTTTCCATAGGCCACGTGCAATGTGCAACCCTCTTGAACTAAAAGACTATGTTTTAATACAGGCTGAGCCTTAACCAACCGACTTGTAAACTCTTGACTCACGATACAAGAAGACGTATCTTTATCTATCATTGTCTGTAACTCAACCTCCCCCACAGTAAATGGAACCCACAAGTGTTTTGCTTTACCTGTCTATGCTACTGTCAGCTGTTCCTGCTCACCTTTCACCTTATTTGTAAGTATCCTTGGAACAATTGTTCGTAGTGTTCCCAAACCGACCGCAATTAAAGCACTTCCGCTTGTCGTTTTGCGGCAATTTACATCGTGAAGCATAGTGGCCAACCTTCCCACAATTGTGACATGTTACCTTGGCCTACCTAGCACTACCAAGGTCCCCAGAATCCACATCACTATCACGTTCAACCTGTTGCGCTGAACGGTACAGACAAGGGGAATACCCCAGATGATCAACTTCGACACCCCAAGCTTTAAGCTCTTGCATAGTTTTAAGTTTTGTCATAAAGGCACACATCTGTCGGGCTGAAGAAGCCATATTTTCTAGAACTAGAGCAATTACTTCTTCATTACTGAGCGATATGGTTAAGGTGGTAGCACATTACGTATAGAATATGAGCCAATTCATTCAGGAGCTTATCCTGAATGAATTGGCTCATATTCTTATCTTGTTTCTGAAATATGTAAACACATTTCTGCACCATTTCCTGTTTTACTGGAAGAACTGTGTCTCGCATTAAGAAGGGGACAGATTTCAGACCCCGAAACGTCGTGAAGACATTATTTTTTGTGTTATAAGTTTTTCGTCGCTGTGTGTCCTCTCTGTTTGTTTATCTATTATTTTCTCTGGTTATTTTTGCGGTTCCTGTGTTGTTCGTAGTTTTGATTTATGTGGTATTATAATCTGATAAGGAATACTTTTCCTAGCTTATGTTTAGTTGTGGTTTTTGTCCTATTCTTGTGTGTTTTTTGAAATTCATTGCTTAGCTGTGTCCTCTGGTATTGTTTTTTTGCACTGTTTTGTGGTGTTTTCGTCATCGTATTGTCTTCTTATTCTTTTGGTTTTCTTTTGATGTCAGTCCAGTTTTGTAAAAATAAGTTTTTCTTCTTCTTGTCGTTTTATTTATGTACGTATTTATTTTCATTGACCAGGAAACAGCTTTTCCTAATTATCTATCTGTGGTGTAGTAAAATAGTTTTTTCGTTTTTTGTCTTGCTGAGTTTTGGTGTGCGAGATTTTTATTTCGTTTCATGGTAGGCAATGGACACAGTCCAACCAAACCATCATAATAACAGGAACTCACAATCGCCATTAAACTTCAAAGGGGCAGGTAATGTTGCAGAATGATAAACCTGTTCTTCGAAATTTTTTTGTCAACTATAAGACTAATATACCCCTTGCAAATCGAGCGTCATAAGTGGTCGTACGACATTTTAAGAAATTGAATAACTATAGGCTTTGGAGATTATTGCATTTTAAAAATATATACTAAGGTATTCGACAAACAACCAAATGGTTTCGAGGTCTAATTAATGACTAATGAACAATTACCTTGCAAAAATTTAAGAACATTTTGTATTATGACCATTTCTAGCTATTAATTGCAAAAATATGGATTTTTATAGCGTATTTGTACGATTTAGATCTCAAACTTGGTGATTTAATACAAAATGCCTATCCTTAGGCGGAAATTAATATAATGCACTATACCGTGTCTTAAGAATTTATTTAGTTTATTGCTTTTTAGTAAATATGCCTGGTAGCAGTAAACCGTAAAACAAGGGAATCGAGATTTTCACCTTTGTCACTAAGCAATTTATATACTCATCATATTTAAATTACAATGTTATTTGAATCAGTATTTCCCATTTCTCTGAACATTTTCACGGCGACTCCTATGCTTTTACGATATAAATTTATGGAAAGTCACCTAAAAAGACAAACTTATATTTTATTTTTACGTATGCCCATGTTTGTTTGCAAATGTACGCCTAAGTAATTCACGACGCTATATCGTATATTTACAAGTCTGTTTCTTTTCTTTTGAAGCACGAAACATTTCACAGACATCCAAACATATCACAGACATATTTATTAATTATATACATATGTATATATATTCAATATAAGAATGCACACATCACAAAACTGACCAAAATTATTTTCCTAAAGTGCTACCGAAAATTGGAGCGGGGGTGGGGACTGAAGGTAGGGGAAGAGAATCACGATAACAAGGTAAAATTTTCGCAGATTAAAAAAAAATTTAAGTAAAACTCGGGGAAATCTTTGTTCACTTGAAATAAAGTCGTCGCCGACGAAAGTTTGAGAACAGCAGTCAGGGCAAGGAAGGGCGAGAAAAAGAGATAGATAGAGACAGTGGCGCTGGACGGAAAGAGATGGGGAAAGAGAAAAGCTGAGGATCTATCAAACGGCAGTAAACTTAATGACCCGAGCATGAAGTGTGGAAGCGATCGCGTTGCGAAGTTGTGCGACGGGATTGAGGGGCGTTGGGTGGGGCCACGAAGGGTTGATGATGGGGAGGGGGTGGGTCCCGGGTGTTTGGAAAGACACTTCGGGAAACTCCGGACGACCAAGTTCCGCCACGCTGGAAGAAAAGGTGTCGTCAAATATTAAACGACCAGGAACACACGTGGCAACGCGGGAGGGAGTACACGAGAAGTATCTCTCGGGAGTATTCGATGAAACCTCAGCGGAGTTGGAGCTACGCCCCTCCCCAGCTCCCCCCTCCTCTTTCCACACACACACACACACAAATGGTGCCGTTTCATCTCACCTTGCCCATCATTTCTTGATTTACCGACAATACTCCATCACCGTTCGTGGAAAAATGTTTCCACTCTAGAAACTAAATTTCTAGGTGACACTTTCAGTTACAACTTCTTCTGCGGGACACTCTAAAATGTGTGTGTAGTCTCTCTCTCTCTCTCTCTCTCTCTCTCTCTCTCTCTGCAATGCAAATTTGGCATAAAATACTTGTAACATAAAATTTCTCCATAAGACTTCTATCTGAGCGTAAAATTTTACACACTGTTTGGAATTTGAATTTTATTTATCACAAACTATACTAACTAGGGATGAGACTCCAAAATTTCTGTATAGGAATAGGGATTCAGGTAAGTAAAAATATGGGATATATGTAATTGGGAAGCATGTGTAACGTGCAGTCGATTATTGTTAAAATAACTTTTCTGTAACAGTGCGTCACACTTTGCATCCTAAATCATACATGCTTTTATTAATGTAGTCAATAAATTTGAACACCAAAGGAAGTCCTAACGTTACAACTCGTAAAGCCACGAGAGTGGCTCTGGTTTTAACAGACTTTAAAACTGAGTACAAAAATTAATTAAGCACGAAAGACTTTGTACCGAGTATACTCGTTTATTTAAGGCATAAAAGATGTTATCTTGATCGGTGCTGTGCGCGGTCGGAAACCAGCACCAATATCGACAATACTTTCCTATTGGTAATATTATCGGCCGTTGTTGACATGTCGGAACTTTATAACTGTCTGCTTTTTATGCAATACAGCAAATCTTGTCATCGACACATGAAATGAAAAACTAATGTAGCCTAACGTGATGGGGTTAAAAAAAAAACTTTCTTTCGCTTAGTACGCTGTTCGGTATCCAACACCTTCTCAGTCATGTTATTTCTTACACTCCAGTATACCCTTTTACATAGATTTAGTTACCCGCTTTGTTTGGCGTGACTAAGGCGTTACTTCGGATGGCAATTGCTCGTGTTAAAATCAATGATATGTCATGGATAAACGGTGAAATTAATACAGCATTTAAACTGATCCTGCACTGTAACTCTAACTGTAATTAGTTCATCGCATGCACGTATTTAAATTATATGCTTTCACATTTTTACGTCTACAATTTTGTAATTATAATAAATTGAATAATTCGGTCAGTTTTTTCTGCCAATAATATAAAAGAGAGTATTTATAATTGTCAATACTTATATATTTTGAGTATTTTAGTGCATAATGTACATGTACTCGCTGCTATACCCATTAGCTACATCTCTGTAAACCCTAACATCTATTATAGTATTTTTTTTAAATACGTGAATATTTTCATATAAGTTACTAGCTTGTTTGCTTCTATACAATTCAACGTAAATAGTAATGGATTGCCTTAATTTTTTTAAAATAATAATCTAAAACAATTACCGACAATCCCCAAAGAATTGTCTGAAAAAACCTGGAAGGCAAAATTGCATGAAATAATTTAAGTTCTTTATATTCTACAGAATTGGTAATTATTCTTTCAAAGCAAAAGTATTTAAGTGGTAAAATTATAATACACAAATTTCCTCACAAAATAATACAAATTCCTCTAGTATCTCATTTCCTTGACATAGTTTGAAACAATGCCGTTTCCTTGTACTTTCTGCAGAAAGAAACTAACCCACGCAAAACTTAAATCGGGAAACTAAACGAGAAAGATGAACTTCTATAAACAATTCCATAGAGGAATACGACTTAATATTCATTACTGCCGGTCTTACACAATCAATAAAATTGTATATCTAAGTTTTGGCTAATAATGTTTCCTATTTCTTAATTAAAATTAGTATTGAATATATTGTTTTTTTTTATATTCAGAATGGAATCTAGTTTAAAAAGGGTTCTATTGTATGATTCTAGCTACATTATTAGTGCATCTAAAAATGTTCTTCGAATAAAATATATTATATTCTTGATTAATGAAATAAATATATATATTATTACAAAAAATATTAACCCTTTTAACACATATTTTCAGCAGCGTGACCTACAAACTCAAATAGTAAAATAAACTCTCTGTAGTCTCGTGTAAAAGCACAATTACGTGCTACACTTTCCCACATAAAAACTGGGAACCCCTGAGAAAGCCAATAATCGTATCCGTTACGATTGCAGCTCCAAACAAGGCCTTAAAGAAATAAAACAGTACACATTCACAAAGAACCAATTCTCATGGTTCCTTGTGGCGGAATGTAATTTTGTCAAACAACCTTCGGAATTTTTATATAACACTGCACTAATGCCAGAACAACGTGGTTTTAAATTGGTCTCTTTTTTCAGCAGAATTTTGAAGGGGATACGATGATTCAGTTAACATGTCTTGCGGATTCCTTTCAATGTTGTGGATTGGGTCCTTTCTACAGAAAGCGGTCCAGTTAAGGTATCGCGATAGGTAACACTATTCTCGTAGTCAGGATATGTGTCATGGAGGATTTGTATTAATTGAAGAGAAACGATATCCGAACGAATATTTATGTATAGCTAAGTTTTTCAGTTATTGCGAAAAGCATATAGGTATACTCAAATTTCTCTAAAAAGATATTTTGGTCACCATTAAATTTGTATTCTTTTCTAATTGGGGCTTAAAGAGCTGCTTATATATATGCTATTTCTAAATACATTCATAGTAGCAAATTTTACCTGTAATATATAACGTGTAGTAAAATTCCAGTCAAAAATATATGTGTGGGTATCCTACGCATTTTGATTTCTTAATATTAAGAATAAAGTTGACGGTAATCCCCACCTGTGTTATAAAGGATGGTTCTTAGGATCTGAGTTAATGTTACCAGGCACAGACTATAAGGTGCCTTGCATGTTGAGAAGGGTGAATAATAATAACGTCATCACGTCTTGGTGCCGAGAATTAACTCATACGTAGACACATGAAAAAATCGCGAGTTCAATGACCTACTGGCTAGACTCTACAGTTTTGTGTACTAATATGCCAATATCAACAGCGAATTGGGTGTCTGCTGTCACAGTGGAAGGCAACGGTTGGGCCAGCGTTCTCTAGGAGGTGTCAAACACAGTGTGGACCAATAACTGGAGTTTTATTAACACACGTGTTTTGAATTCTATCTTGTCCTGAAATGAATCCACGAATTTTTCAGGTCTTTACTCATATGTTATTGACCCTGCGAGTTCTGGGAATGAAGGGCTGATTACGAAGCTCTGACAACGTTTCCGATGGCTTGGCGGGACACTAGGCGACATGACATGTCCCTGAGTGGCGACAGGACACGTCCATGAGTGGCGACAGGACACGTCCCTGAGTGGCGACGTGGGTACTTATCTGTATTTTTTGCTGGGTTGTTGTTCCAGCAGTAGTTGAGGTCTGGTGAGTTGGGTGGCCCTGTTACAGGCCCTTGGACTGGCTGTCGTTGGCATGCTGCACTCAGCAGGCTTCCTCCTTCGGCGTTGGCTGACTGACTCCCACGTCCCGGTGAGGTACCCCTCGCGGGCCCCACCCAGCTTCCGCCTTCTCGGCACCAGGCTGTACTAGACTCAGCTTCCTCTCGATGTGGTGCTCCTCGTTAAATATCACCACTAGACTCCCGTTCTCGGTGTAGGGTTGTAACTGACGGATTACTTCCCTACTACATCCCAGCGAGGGACCCCTGGTTTGCCCCACCCCACCATCCACCTCTCGGCGCGGGGTTGCACTGGACTACTCCCATTCTCTCGATGTGGCGCTCCTTGTTGCAATCACCCATCGACTCCCTTTCTGGACATAGGGTTGTAACTGACTCGGCTGACGTCCGCGATCCGGCTCCCAATGCCTGATGCCATGCGCGTCCCAGTGTGGCGCTTCCGAGCCCCGCGCCACCTGCTACTCGTCGTTTCTGTCGACGGGGTGTCACAGAATGACTGTCTCTGCGAACTGAATCTCGGTGCGCGAAGTAATTTGATACTCATGTATCTGACTGACTCACTGAAACTGACATAACTGACGTGACTAACTCTGCCGGGGTCCGATCTCCCGGTCTCTCTCGGCATCCTGATGGACTTCCTCTCTCGGTGCGCGATTCTAAGTGATGGGGTCGACTGACCTCATATAACTGATCCCCCCTTGTCACACAAATCGTCTTTTAAACTACTTCCATCCCCCCTTGGAACCTTACATGTGTCTTCCCTTGTTAGGGGAAGAGGAAAGGGGGAGGTGCTGAACAATGGCGACATCCTCCTCGTGCCAAGGCTCTTGCTGGTGGAGGGGTAAGGGGATGACCTGCGGTGCCACTGGCAAACCCTGTCAGCCTTTTCTCTGTGCATATCACTCTTCAGTACGTGTTTTAATTCTCTCGTGGGCGGAAATCGCCAGACTATCTCGTCCTTTCTTTGGCGTGTACAAGTTTCAAGGGGTTTGCTAGGGAGGGGGTGGGTTGGAAGAGACCCACGCCTCAACCATGACATGTGTAAACTACTTCCCTTGGGCAGGCCTGATTTGGCCACAGGCGTTAATTGCTGCCATGTGTTCTGAGGCAGGTGGCTAGTGGCGGCCCTTGTGGGACGGGGTGGGGTTTGGCGTGCGTTGTGACAGTTCAGTTTTTATGTTGAATATGGCATGTGTCAAAGTAACAACGAAATTGAAAAAAACCCGTAATTCATGAATTCCAGACTTGAGTGAATAATGTGATATTCAAAAGATGGTGATCATTTTGATTAAAAATAAGTGTAGATCATTGTAAAACAAAGTTCTAAAAGTTATATATGTATATTTGTATATACTCACATTTACGCACTCAATTATAGTCTTGCTTACATACATACACACTACTCAAGTTCTCTTGTCATTATTAAGTGCAAAACAAACATGAAATAATCGCTTGTGGACAGAAGAAATGAAGCAGTACTATCCCGTTAAGGAATAGACCGATTTATCANGTGGACAGAAGAAATGAAGCAGTACTATCCCGTTAAGGAATAGACCGATTTATCACTCAACAACGATACGAATAGTAGATCACTGTGACATAACTTCGGAATAATATTAGAGTAATACCTCGTTGAGATAGAGGAATTCCAGCTTTGCAAATCCGAAAACCAGTCTTGTTAAATAAGGTAGCGTGGTAATCAGAGTTCGTGGCACGGTTTATTTATATAAACTGTCAGTTCATGTTGTGTATGTAACTCATAAAAAACAAATATCGCTCATTTATACGAAGTTCATTATGCACGAGCTGTTAGTAGAGGATTTGTAGTAGCATTTAAATAGATCAGCTATTTGTAGTCGAAACAGACGTCCCAAATAATTTAAAGATGAATTATTTGTCTTTACTTCGAAATCATTCCCGCTTCTTGATCAACTATTTATGTAGGCAGCGTATAATGAGAGCATAGCATATTTTTAATTTTGGATCATTTTCTACCAAAACGGGAGGAAATGTTAAGTATATTTATTACTATTGCATATTATTAAATTTCACAAAAATTTTATTTATTAACTTTAACATATCTTTTAAATTAGCAAACAAAATGTTTATACTTGTTTACAGAAGCCCTACTTTAATATGAAGTATTGGAGGAAGTTTCGACAGTATCTTAAAATTGTCGAAATTAGTTTCATTTAAAATTTAAACCTAATATGAAATGTCGAACATTATATTTTTTTAAAAAGTCTCTACCTTCTTCATAAAACTTTCACTAAAACTCAGCTGGATGTTATGATAGCACTGTACTGGAAAACCAGCATTTCACAATCCCAAAAAAAGTGTTTTACGCAGGAATGTATGTAATTTGTAACAATTAATCGCGCGTACATTTAACGCTTGACGTTGCAAACTTTGACATAGTAAGCGAGTTACCGAGATTCAATTTGGAGTGTCGAGTTTTACCATTACTTTAATCGTATTAACAACGATTTCCATGGATAGAATCACGAGTAGCCCATGGACGTTTCATGGAAGTCTGTGTGGCTGGTAAGTAAGGAGGCCATGACTATTCCAGTGGCGTATAAATTGGCGTGGAAGTCTCATAATTACCGAATGGAAAAATAAACTAAGTAAGATATTTAAAGACGAGATACAGAAATATAAATATGTGTATTAGAAAATCATATACGTGGTCTTTAATAAATGCAAAATTAACTAAATTAATACAGTATTGGTCAATGCTGTTCAAAAAACAATACTATTTCTAGATTTGACAGACATTTTATTGTCTTCAGACATGATATCGCAGATTAATTAATTAAATTACCACAGCATTTGAAAAATAACATAATGTTCTTTCACCATGAATAATATAGATTTTAGTTATACTATTAATATCTACAGACTTCAGAAAATAGTTTTAAAACAATGTTTGGCTTCAGCTAAAGTATTTATCGAAGTCAGAGGAGTGCCATAGTGCAATTTTCTTCAAATTTGCCTCTTGGCCCACTAGATGTAAAGGTTTCACGTATAGCTGCTTTGACTTTAAATTTTATTTCAAAAGTTAAAATTAATTAACGAGCAGAACGCACTACAGATTTCCAGCAAATATTTCCCACGACATTTTAATAACATCAAAAATAAATTGGAGCTGTTGGTGAAATTGAAAAATTGTAAGTAAAATATATATATAATTCTTACAGCTCGTTTTATTCCTTTTTCTCCGTTGTCCCAAAATTTTTGCAGAGTAATATTTTATATACTAACAAAAAAATAATATAATTTGCTAAAATTTATAAAATAATTTTAGTCTCTTCAACGTTTTTAAGTACAGGCCTTGGATAAACTAAGCAGTTAATACAGATCGCTCAAAAGCATAGAGTAAATGTAGCAGGTTTATTTGGGGGGTGATTTACATGCGTACGTTGTGGGTGCACCACGCTTACTGGTATTTCAGGGATGAGAGTTTTGCTCCCTTTTGGCAGTGTAGTCGCGCGGGAAAATATGGCCGGTGTTTTGACGTCGGCTCCTGTTTTATGAGGTCCTTTGTTCGTAAATATGAGCTGGCACCTCTGCTCGTTGCGCCGTAAATNTGGTGGGGAGGCAAGTTTGGGAGAGAATGCGCCGCGAGTCTGGAGATGGCACGACCAAGCTTTTAGCGATATGAAGTAACAGGATACAGCCTCCCGCCGAGGCCCGCAAGAGTGGCATATGTTCAAGCGAGCGGAACACACCGCTGAAGAACTGACTTTTCTAATGTTCTGAATTTAAAAAAAAATAATCTTTCAACTAAAAGTATTTTTCCGGGGACAATGTTAAAGGCTGTTCACGGTTATCCGAGCACTTTTGAAAGCCTTGCCTAGGATCTACTTCCCTGTCCATTACGTATCCTTCCACCATATGTAAAATTAGCACTGTCACTGACCCTCTCACTTTATTCAAGCGCCAGTCAAGTACAACTGTGAAATCTATGAAAAGGTGAAGAGTGTGAATATGTTAAGAGTAAGCCAATTGTTTTTCTTTTATGTGCGTAAAATCAAACAGAAAATATTATTATAAGATCATTGACTACAAATGTAAAGGTTACACTTTGAATACGACATTAAGATGTGGGACTACTTTTCGTATTTCGCTGCCAACTTAACTGCGAACGTGCCAGGCAGTGTGTTCGTTAAAATACATGCTCTCAGGGACAGTGCTTTTCTTCATAAGTTGATTTCAAAAGTGCTCAGTTTACCGTGTACTATCTATACATCTCTCAATCCTGGTAACAGTTTTGTATTAAGAAGGCATTAAAAAAATTAGCTTTAATATTACTGTGGAATAATTATTTTTCTATACTTTAAGCAGTCTCGAAAAATAGACAATACAGAATACGTAAGGTAAATTTCGTGAACGGCGGAGGACCCGGTAGCTCACGTAAAAGCCGTTGTGCCAAGAATCATACTTCATAATTCCTTGTAATGAAATTATTTATAACAAAATTAAATTATTATTCGGTATATATCACAATTTATCAGCATAAACGCAGATGTTTTACATGGATTGTAAATTTAAATTTTAAAACTTCGTATATCGTATTCGTTTCCAGATTATAAAAGCATTAAAAAATTTGATCATTATAACAAAACAATAAAAATATAAGTATCGATTAGATACGAAAATTGCAGGCTATATTTTTTAGGATATTTGTGTGTCTACACCGTTAACTGTGTATCAGTTGTCGTAATACTGATCGTTTACAATGTTTATTTGTGCGTTACATTAAAGCGTAGCTTATCAAAAAATATTCTGTTTATTTTTAAACATTCCATTTATTTACGAATCCCGCCAACTGTTTGTTTCAGCGAATCAATTGCAATAGTAAATTCCTACCTTGGCTATGTTTAAATCGTTCCAGGAGCTATCAGTATCTTATAAATCTTATATCCTCATCGATTAAAAACCAAGAAGTTTTTATTTGATGATTAAATTTTACATTATTGAACGGTTGCCATTGTGCATGTTCTGCCTATTTTTTGTGTTTAGTAATTTATATTTTCGTCAGATTGCTCATTGTCTGTTGACGATTTAACGACAGCTAGATCTGTGTTGATACCCAGTTCTTTGTCGTCTTATTTTGCACTTGTTACATGTTTGTAATGTTCCATTTCTGCTTAATTATTTCTACTTATGGTTGGCAGTGGACACTGCCCAACTAAACTACAATGGGAACCAAATCATGTTATTCTTGTTACTGGCCCAGTATTTACACAGAATCCGATAGATATAGTTTGTTCAAGAAACAAGACCTAATCACGTATAAGCCTATGATAGGGTGGCGTATGTGATGTTCAAATTGGAGTATAGCCGATAAATACAAATAAAATATTATTTTATAGTCTTATTTTTACAATAATTTAATATATATACCATGACAATTATATTAAGTTAATTTTCGTCATTGTAATGGGTGGGCAGATCGAGGAAGAGAAAGGAATATATGATTGGCACACACAACAGGATTGTTATGCTTGTGATGCATCGTCAGCGAATGAATAAAAACTAATAATTCATAATTGATCTTACGCAATCTCAGTTGTTTTAAGATATAACGTAATAATGGCAACGAATTAAATGTCTGGCGTTAAGTTATAGTAAGATATTTCACTTTCTGATATTTTTGTAATTGTAAAATGTACTTTAAAATAAACTATGTGAAATAAAATTTTTACAATAAATATTTATAGATTTATTTATAGATTCCAACTGCAATGATGAAGCTTGTATGTGATGAAACAGCGTTAGCAGAACTAATTATCCTTGCTGGGGATTTATAAGAATATTACTAATTAGATGAAAGGCTAACATAAAACAACTTTTTTTAAAAATAAAATGCTTAAATGTGAATTATATAACGTCAGGTTAGCTCACTGCGATCTTTTACGAGGAAGAGTAAGTCTAGTAGCAAAGACAAATTTTATGAGAACATTTTTATAGGAGAGGAGCAGTAAAAAATTTAATATCCAGAGTTCTTAAAACATTGTGATATTTCCATTAAACGTGATGAAAATTGCGACTAAAATTGTACAATAAATCTAAAGTGTAGAAGGGAAAAGAAAACGAATTATCTCATCCGTCGAGTTTACTGAGTAAGATGTAAGTCTCTAACGTATTTTAATCAGAGTCACTGCATACACATAACTACTAAATATTCATAACTTCAAAATATTAAATTTTATGCTTGAGTATTGATTGACCGTAGATAAAAATAATGACCTAACAATTATTTCCGTTGTGCGTCTTGTAACAGTAAACAAATTTCAACCACTTTTTCTGTAATAAATTATTTTCTTAACACTGAATTTATAAAAATGCGCTGGTGTAAGTGTTTTCGGTAGTATTACTAATGTGTTATATTTCTTTATAAATTTTTCACGAAAATCGAAATATGATTAAATTTTATCTCCTCTTCTTTTATTAACATTTACATTATGGGACGTCTTTTGTACCAACTTAAGCAAACTTATGTATATTTAGGTTACCATTCTTCAAGCACATAATCTGTAACTTGTAACGCATCTTAAGGCAGTATTATAGACAAATTAATGAGAAAAAATTTTTTTATGTTGTTTTTTATAACTCCTATTAATAATTATTCTTTAAGTGTTCCTGTAATTGTGGAATTACATACAAATATTAAGAAAATTTTCTAACTCGAAACTTTTGTAACTGTACAAAGCAAAATGGCTCATGCATGTGATTGACGTATTAATTTTAATTTTACGTAAACCTATTTATCTTGTTTGAAAAACTTTATCAGTAAGTTTAATGAAAAAGTTCTTAGCTTTATCATATTTATACTAGGATATAGAGAGAGGTCCTTAAGTAAATATTAGTTTGTTTACTAGAAGATAAAGAGCACCGGCTCATTTTCTGAGGTTATTAATGTGTTTGCTGTTTTCAAAGTTCCCTTCTTTGTATGTTGTGTACACGAAATGCTGAATAAATTGCAAGAAAAAGTAATTAAATTTGTTTGCTAACAGCATTAATAGTTTTATTTTTTAAGAAATATTAAACCAACGTGACTTGTTTCGTAGTTCAAGATGAGATAAATACCACTGCTTTTACAGGATAGGCAAACTATTACAATATTAGTTTAATTCTGTTTTTAGAAGCACTTTTTCGCTTTGAATCTTATAGTAAAGTTATTCTAATCTGACAATAAACTTTTTCGAAATCGTGACTGTTCTCCACTGACATAATAAATCGTAGGTAAGCTGGTTAACATACTTTTACTGCCTTATTTTTGTATTATTTGAAAAAAAAAATCATTGATTCCACTTCCCAATAAAATAACTAGTAAATATATAATCTGACATCCTTACGGAACTCTTCTTTCATGAGGTCATTCACAACACTTAATTTATTTTTCATTCATAATTTGCTTACAAATATTTATAAAACTTTAAAATACATATTAATTATAAAATTACGCTAAATACGGTAAATATTTCAGCGGACGGCTGAAATATTTCCAGAAATATATAAAAATTAGTTGAATGAATGTGTAATTCTGACGAATTTATTACAAGTTGTCGCAAATAGAGCATTTAGTCTCTTAAATGGGATAATAAAATTTAAGAATTTTGGTAAATCCATTATTCACAGTGAAACAACGTAAAATTTAATTGTTTAACATGAAACATTCTATCTATATCCATTAAATGCAGGTAACAGAAGCAACCAAGTAATTTGCATTAAAACCAGTAACAATTTATCGTAAAAGCGCCAAGAAAGAATGATGATCTCATTACACATTATTTTGTAATCTGATACACATTTCTCAGCTTAACGTAAAATGTGTGATTTCGGACACAAGTTATTTAAACCTTTATATATTATGTTTAAACAGATAACAATTACTTTACAACTCTAAACAAAATTATGAGATATAAATATATGTTAAAACAAGTTAATCCAAGCCCGTTGAACCGAATAAATTAACAACTGGGACAATATAAATACTAATATTTTTGCGACAATAAAAATTTACGAACAAACATTTTTCCATACCTGTGCCCCTGATTGGCATCTTACTTAGATGATAGGTTATGAGCCAGCAAATGTTGTGATTAGCAGACAAATGTCACTTTAGCAAAGCAGCTTTTTTTTTGTATTAAAACAAATTCTTGAATAAATTTCTAAACTTTTAAACATTGCTTTATACTTAAATCTGCTAAAAAGAGCACACATTTCCTCGCCACTTCAACTAGATTTAAAAAGAATTCATATTGTTAACACATAAAAAAAATATCTATAAAATTTTCCTTTTACTTTTAGTAGGAATAAAATTTTAATACATGTATAGCAATATATGTNTAAAAAAAATATCTATAAAATTTTCCTTTTACTTTTAGTAGGAATAAAATTTTAATACATGTATAGCAATATATGTAAAATAAAATTATTTTAATACAAATAAATTTTTAAGTGAACACATGCTTGACGTAAATCAAAAGTAATTTAGTAAAATTATTTATATAATATCTAATTCTTTCATACCATCTTTTACTGAAAGTGATTTTACCCTTGATAATCCTCAGTTAAGTCTGTATCGCAGAGTAACAGACACGTAATAATCCCGCCTCCCCCCAAATTGTTTGTGTATTGAAGAAGAATTTCGCGAAATTAACACATTTAACGAAAGAGTACCTACAAAGAAATAAAAATAAACTAACGAGTACCAGAAAATTAGAACCATACAATTAATGTACTAAAAAATCTTTCTTGCAGTAGGATAGCAAAAATACAACTATAAAATTTAGTTTATGAATAATTTTTTTGGCAGTAGGATAGCAATGATTATGTTGAATTTCAATTGGCCCATTTGTTTGAAGGACTATTAATTCTCATGAAATAATAATAGCGTAGATGAAAATTTTATGTCTAGGTTCCTGAAGTGTGCTTTCCACCAGTAATAGACAAGATGGTAATTGTTAATATTCTAAAGGTATTTACTTTACCTTCAAATTCATAGAAAATATACTATTTCGAAATTCCAGACATGACACATNTAATATTCTAAAGGTATTTACTTTACCTTCAAATTCATAGAAAATATACTATTTCGAAATTCCAGACATGACACATCAGATTAAACCTTATCATAGTATTATGTGATTTGTTTGGAAGGATGTTTCTGAAGATTTTAAACTACGCAAGTTAAGGTGCAGTATAAAATAAAGAAAGTATATGTTAAAAAAGTGTGTGTGTGTAAACACACACAAGTTATAATGTGGTGGAATTTAACTAAAACGGCAAAATCGGCACGTGATTTCAGAAAATAGGTAATTATTTACACGACCTGTATCCTAAGTATATTCCGAAAGGGTTTATCCCCCCTTTAAAGTGTAGCTGAAACATATNGGCAAAATCGGCACGTGATTTCAGAAAATAGGTAATTATTTACACGACCTGTATCCTAAGTATATTCCGAAAGGGTTTATCCCCCCTTTAAAGTGTAGCTGAAACATATGTTTGTTATAGTAACTCAGCCAGAACAAAATAAAATGCCTGAGATTCTGAAAAATGCCTTATTTTAAAGAAAAAGTGCAAATGATAAAAAGATTAGTTGCGGATATTAACCCTCTTCCATAAAAACGGATGGGTTAAAATCCTATTTGCGAATTAAAAAATGTAACTGCCTGATAATTTCTGTTGTTTAGTGTAGATTAATAAAAATAACCGTGTTGTGGTTATCCGATAAATGCCAAAGTTTTCTAGTAATTAATTTGTAAATTCCTGACAGCAAATAGCGCCAGGCACGTAGCAGCACATCTGCGGACGGTACAAGATGGCGCTATGTTGGATGAGGCCATGTAATGGAGGAACAAGTTGTGTGTTACATACCGCCCTAACAACCTATCGCTAAAATGCAAGTAGGGGCCGCGGTAGCACAGCAGCCAGAATGCACGCCTCCCACCAAGGGAAATCAGGCTCGATTCCCGGCAGGATCGACCCGGATTTTCGTACCTGTAAACGTGGCAGACGTTTTCTTTGGCCAGTGGGGTTACTCGGGGTACTCCCGTTTAACCGCCATTTCATTCCGCCATTGCTCCATCTCCTCATCACTTCACCTTCATCGGCGCTAAGACCTCTGATATTAAACGCCACCAATTTCTCTGTAATTATCTCTACTAGTAAAATGCTAATGTGTAGATGTAACAATCTCAGAGTGCCTAGTGACATATGTCATAATTTCAAGAATAAATACCGCACAGTTTACAAGTGATTTCGCAGACACCGAATGTAGTTGTGTAGCTTACGAACATTAGGAAATTTTTATTGTGCAGCATCGCGCCGTGCCACACACGTATGCCCATAAAACCTACTGGGGCCTAGTTAACTATTCCACACGTTCGTTGGTTTGCGTACATCTCCACTGCTTTAACAGCCTGTCCGAAGTCTGAAAGGCCACAGAATGCCGCGGTTTCTGTGGCCAGAGTTGAAAGGTACGCATCTCGGATATGGGGAAGCTCGCGATAGCGGCAGGAAAGCCTGCAAGCATTTACCAGACCTGGCAACCGAATCGTCGCCAACCGCATCACGCATTTTCCGCTGTCGATAGACGTATGCTGCAGAGAGGCTCGTACGAGGCGCGAATGGTCAGCAGAGGAAGACATAGCTGTTCGCGTTTCACGGAGAAGTTTCGCAGATTGTCGAAGAGAATCTGCGCACCAGCGCAGGACGCGTCCAACTGCGAATTCACGTTTCCCGCGCCTCCTCGCCGCGCTTGCTACATGAGCAAGAGCTGCGGTACACAAAGTGTACGAGGAATGTGCCTCGACGACTAACCTACGTGACGAAGCATAGTTGAGAAGGGCTGCTGCACCACAGTTCAGCAAATTCGCGGTACGCTAGCTCGGTCCTTTCGATTCCAGTAACAGCCATGAGTGGGACGACGAGAATTCACTCATCGCAACAACCCAAAGCCACCAAACATCACTTTCCTATCAATGTGTGTGTTGGTATTGTGAACGACTACGTTTTCGGGCCGCGTGTGCAGCGCGATCGCTTGACTGGCGCGACGATCACACACACACACACACACACACGCTTCCTTGCAAATATCCTGCCCAACGCCCGCGTACAAAGGTGGTTAAGCACGTCGGAGAACCTCCACATTTCGATATCGCTCCCAGGAACCATCTCAATGACGTGTTACCCCAAAAGGGGATAGATCCGAACAACTGGCCACCTCAGTCACCGGAGTTGAAACGATTACATTTTTTTTCTCGCGGGGCCACTTTAAGAACGTGGTAAACAAGATTCCAGTAAAAGACATCGATATCCTATTTATGAGATTACAAGAAACTTGTATTAGTATTCGTCATTATCTCTGATTGTTGCGGAGAGTTCATAAATAAATTCTTCTTTGTCGTTGCCGCTTTTGTAATACCGTTGGTGGTCGTAAATTTAAACGGTTCATGTATGGTCTAACATTGTACAGATTACAAAAAATTTAGTATTTATTTGATTCCATTACTAAATAATTAAATAAACTTCAACTAAGAATAAGTGATTAATTCCTTAAATGACAGTGTAATTCACAAAGTATGCGGATATGAAACAGCACATTTTCATTTCTGTGGTAGTGATAGTAAGAGATTTTGGCAGCGTTTAATGGCGGAGATCTTCAGCGCCGATTTAGGTCACGTGAGGTGGAGATGGAGCAATAGCGGGATAAAATTGTGGTGAAATGGGAGTACCCCGAAAGACCCCACTGACCAACGGCAACAAAATACCCGGTCGACACCTTTGGGAATCGAGTGGAGTGGAGAGATTTGGATGGCTTATAACATTGAGGGCTTGGTAGCCGATGAGGATGAAGTGAGGTAAGAATGGAGCAGCGCCGGAATACAAGGGCAGAGGAAACCGGAAATCACCGAGAAAATCCGCCGACCAGGGGCGTCGTCCGGCACAATTCCCACGTGCGAAAATCTGGAAGCGACTTCGCCGGGAATCGAACCCGGTTAGCCTATGTAGGAGGCGAGCAGTCTGACCATTACGTCACCGTGGCCCCTACTTGCATTTGAGCGATAGGTTAATTGGGTTCTGTATGGGTAACACATCACACACAACATGTTCCTTCATTACATGCTCTCAATTAACGCAGCACCATCATGTGACAACTACAAATATGTTATATGCCTGACGTTGCTGTTAAGTGTCGGAATATTATGTTTTAATTTCTCATAAACGACGAGGTTCAGCGTTAAAACACATGACGCCTTTTTTTTATTTTCTGTGTACGTAACGTAACTAATTCGCAGCAATCAAAAAAATATGTAACAATTACGTTATTAAATGCTTAAATGGAATTACATCCCAACAATTTTTATGAAATATGGTTGATATTCGCACGCAATTTTTTATGATTTTCCCTTTGTCATTCAATAATGTATTATCCAGAAACTCAGACATTTATCTTTATTCTGTCTGTATTAGCAGCAAAAAGTGTTTTTCAGCTACACTCCGGAATATACGTCGCTTGTGTAAATATTTCCTGCATTCTTCTTGATGAAGAATCACCTGTTGAAATTTGTCGTTATAATTCAGTTCCCTCTTGTGTGTATAAAAATAATCTGCATAGTAAATAATTTTAAAAAAATTTATTTCATATAATACACTAATATATCAATAATGGGTAGCCTAATCAAATTTTAAGAATAATAATGCATTATCTGGACACTTATTATTTTCTTTTATTCTGGCTGTATTACTAGCAAAAAACAGATTCTTTAGCTATATTTTCAAAGGTGTTTGTACCCCTCCGGAAGAAACTTAGGTCGTGTATATATTTCCTACCAGTTTTTTTTTATGAGGATTCGCCGGTTAAAGTTCGTAGGCATATATAAATTCTATCCTTTAAATATTTGTATGTATATACTTTATATACAGGCACGAAAAGGCAAACAAAAAACCCTCTATTTTAGAAAAACTACTTTTATGTAACAGAAGAATGAATATTTCAAGAGTAGATATTCTGATCATATATTCTTGATTTAACTGCGCCTAACATTCTTTTGATTTAGATATGTAATGTCGTAACAAGGAAAGAACAAGAATAGCTTAAAAAATAGTTAGTTATTTCGACTGTTTAATATTACTATCAAAGAAGGTATATCGAAAAATGTAAACTAACGTAAGTGAATTAGGTGGTGATGACAAACCGTAACACCGGTCATGCTGACAAGAGCGTGGAAATAGTTTGATTATCACGTAGATATCTTTCTGGCCGCTCATGGTGGTCACATTGAACATTTATGAATGTATGGTAAACAAATTTCACGGTTCCACGGTTCATTTGATTGGTCAATCAAGGTTGTAGGTTGTTTGGTTTTGATATTATAGACCTTCAAATGTGGGTTATTCTTTTATTCTCATCCTGTATTTAATTACATGTGAAAACTTATCCTATTCAATCTAGCATTTGATAGCCATATTACATCATATAACTTTTCCACAGCTTTATTCCTGTGAAAACCGCGTTAGACTAAACTTCATATTCGTTTATTATTCGTTGTTGACACGATATAAAACGCGGTGTTTGCATACATTCTTATGGACCAAGCAGTTGTCGCCGCTATCACGTCTCCAAATTATAAATATATATATATATATTTATATATATAATATACACATAGCACTGAGAGAACAGTCAACAATATATTTGTTGAGTAAACAAAGCTTGAAAAGCAACAAAAATAATTTTCTTCATATAATAAAATTATACGCTTGCATAATAAAAAACCTGTGCTAAGTCTAAAAAAAATAGACTGTCAACAAAATATTTGGTAGAAACAGCTGGATATATTTGTTTGGCCACTCATTTGATGGCCTTCGTTCCAAATTTAGCTCGAGAGTTAGTTTGCAATTTGTGTGACAATAAGGGTAGTAAAAGTGTTCCTTAATGGTATAAAATGAACACACAAATGAAACAAGTTCGACAGGAAACTCAGATGTAAAGGTAAAAGACTTGAAATATATATTTTTGGACGTTGTTCTGTATTTGAAGTGTATTCATTTAAAAACATTGCTATTTCATGAGTAGTAACTTTAGCTGAGGTTGTGAAGGCGTAGCGCGGGCGCAAATAATGTTGGTTCGAACCTCGGCCGGGCTTCCAATGTTGTTTATTACTAACCGAAACTCTTTAATGTGCATAGAGCCACACAAATCTTTAGCTGCGCCAACCACATATTTGTTTGGGGCAACTAAATTAGTGCAACAAGGTAATTTGGTTTCAACAAAAATATATTTAATTGCTCCAATGCAAACAATTTATATTTTTTGCACCAAAATAACCTTGTTTGAATCAAAAAAACCCATTTCTCAGTGTGCGCAAATTCATGCCATTATTAAGGATAGGCTTCATTCATTTTTTAGAAAAAAAAATGGTTTTTGTGTTGTCAATTTATTTACAGTGGTATTTTTGGAAATGCTTGATTATATAAAATTCGCAATTTACTAGTTGTTTAATACTTTGGTGTTAAACTTGGACCGTGTGTTATTCACTGCTTGCAAAACGGCAGGAACTTATTGATGAAATATAAATATGTTCTCGACTTTTTACAACCAGCAGATAACGCACATTTAAAATTCTAAACAAATATATTAAAACCATTTGTCAAATTAATATTTTCTTTGATCGTACATTGTCAGTAATTACTATGACTTTGGAATCATGACGCAAAAACCAAGAATTTCTGAAGAGAAGAGGTGAAGCCGAACCTGAAGGGTATCGTAATTCTGAAGAAGGATGGCAAACTCCCGTATCGCCTCATCGCGAAATACAGGTCACGCCGCCCGCGGACTCTGAAAAGAAAAAGCTAGGCGTGAAAGGCTTACCGCTACCCACCCCAAACCACTCTCCAAATAAAACACGGAACAATAGTAATAAGCCGTGCGTCCTGGTTTGCAATCAGGCTGCCTAGGCAAGCACATTTGATAAGATCCACCGATCTGAGTAAGCGTCGAACCAGCACCCCGCCACCGGCCTCTTAAAGGAGTCATACTTATAGTCTGGAGATTTTGTGGGTGACAACTGGACAAAAGGATCATATTGATTTATTTAAACTCTGAAAATATTCAGCACTATGGCCGGTTTTGCAGTTAGTCATGTATACGTTAATTACAGCCAACTTCACATATACGTGCTGCATAATGGGCAACAGAGACTGTGGGAATACATACTAAAACATAGGCCTAAAAAAGTAATAGTTAACGTATTACAAATAATGCACCGTAGTAACACAGCTATGGCAATATTGCAAACATTTGAGCAGATTATTGAAGTTGTTTACCTGACAAGGTATTTTATTCACTTGTTAGAAAGAAGCTATCATATGGCTGTTTTGGCTTCCCAGAAAACTTCCTTTGTACTTTAAGTATCATCGAACAATAACTTTTCAGATCATCAGGCAACTCGTTCCCGATACGATTTGTTATGTAGCCTCATTTTCTCTTAAATTTTGCGCTTATGCGATGTGGTATTTGGGAGTCTGTTTATGACTGCTACTATAGATTTGGAGAGAATTGAACCGAGTCAGCTTAGAAGGTTTGATTTAAATTTTATGACATAATTATTGTGTCTGCTGTTTGCGGTCAAGTTTCTACTAACGACTATGTGGCGTAGCTCTTTCTAATTTGAATTCGAGATTAAATTTTTGGATTTTGTATTGTTGTGAGTTATCCATTTTGCAAAACTGGCCTGAACATTAGGTGAAAAGGAATAAAACGAGGCAATCAAAAAGATGTAATTTTAAATGTGGCAGGTGGTATGTCGGGCGATACGCCGTTATACAAAATCACAGATAACCCTGCCTTTATTAACGAAAACTCCTGTTACCAAGTTGTTCCTGGAACTTCCTACTGCTCTTTTCAACGTGTTTAAAGAATTCCAGGTCATTTGTATTACTTTGTGGCAAGGTGGTAAACAAACGCTTACTGCCACCCAGTCACAGAAAATACGGTGTTTTCATCTCACACAGTTTGAAGCATTTATTTTTCTCCGGTGAGAAATTAGTGTCTTCTCTTTTCTGAGTTAACTATCCTGGGTCCTATGTCTTGTGTACGGGGCACACCCGTACGGTAAATTGTCACTGCCCTTCTGTTATTCTTATTAAATTCATAACGAATAGGCATTTTGTACGAGATGTTCACTTACACAATCTTTCTTGGCCATTAAACACGTATGCGAAATATGCTGTGTACCTTCTGTCAGTGTGTTCATGTTAATTTATCCATGGAAGATGGATACATCCCGATTTTCTTGCAGTTGTATTTCATCCGTACGCTTTAATATAATCTTAGTTAATAGCTCTTGCCTAAATTAATTTTAACTCTTAGTAGGGTACTTAAATATTGTCACAACCCGAAATTTCAATTTTATTAGATTGATAACCATTAGTCGTTAAAAGTGTGTTGCTGAGTTTCGTAATAAAATATGCGTATACTAGTAAAGCAATTTTAATGAATTAAACCATTTTTGCTATGTGCATTTAGCCATCGAAAATACATTACATTATGATTTTTTCCTGCTGAAAAAATGATGGTTATATAAAGTAGAAAGCTAGTTTCTCCAAAATGTATCTTATTTTAAAACTGAAGTTTGGTTGTTTAATATAAGGAACACATATTATCAACGCAGATAAATCTGGCTACAACGTTGGCAGGAATGGAAACTATTCTTTTCCAAAAAATTTAACAACGTCGGATAAGAATAAGAAGTTTGTTTCTCACTATATTCGTGTGTTTTCTAAAATTTGAAAATAATATCATTCGAGTTTGAATACGTAGAAATCCCGTAAGTTTTAAGATGGAGAGGGAGAAAATATAGTAGCGAATCTTTGTCACATAGTTTTTAAAACTGCATTGGAACATGTACGTACGATTTTTCATTCTTTTCCTTCCGACCATGTCGTGCATAATAACAAATTCGAAACATATGATTTGAAAATGCGGCGCGAAGTGTAAAATAAAACTTCATGTAAAGTAGGTGACCGATAGCATCGCGATAGATCCCGGTAGTGTCGGCGATTAGTACTCTCACTCAATCTCGTTCGATCACAAACGGCGTNTGATAGCATCGCGATAGATCCCGGTAGTGTCGGCGATTAGTACTCTCACTCAATCTCGTTCGATCACAAACGGCGTGTTATTACGTCCACCGTTTGAATGAGATTCCACTGAAGCTGAAAGCGAAAATTTGTCTAGCCGAGCTCCCCCCACTGCAACCAGTTTTTCCCCCTTTTTGCTCCGTTGTTGGCGGGATTGAGAGATGAAAAGGTGCTTGGGTTTATGTGAATTTTGTTTGTCTGGCCCGGGAGTTGGGGGGGGGGGGTAGGACAATAGCACCCGTGGTTATCCCACGTCAGTCTAGCATTACTTCGTTTGATAGTGCCCGAATGTTTGGCAGCGCCCATCAATTCCTCGCGCACNTATAATATACACATAGCACTGAGAGAACAGTCAACAATATATTTGTTGAGTAAACAAAGCTTGAAAAGCAACAAAAATAATTTTCTTCATATAATAAAATTATACGCTTGCATAATAAAAAACCTGTGCTAAGTCTAAAAAAAATAGACTGTCAACAAAATATTTGGTAGAAACAGCTGGATATATTTGTTTGGCCACTCATTTGATGGCCTTCNCAAAAATAGACTGTCAACAAAATATTTGGTAGAAACAGCTGGATATATTTGTTTGGCCACTCATTTGATGGCCTTCGTTCCAAATTTAGCTCGAGAGTTAGTTTGCAATTTGTGTGACAATAAGGGTAGTAAAAGTGTTCCTTAATGGTATAAAATGAACACACAAATGAAACAAGTTCGACAGGAAACTCAGATGTAAAGGTAAAAGACTTGAAATATATATTTTTGGACGTTGTTCTGTATTTGAAGTGTATTCATTTAAAAACATTGCTATTTCATGAGTAGTAACTTTAGCTGAGGTTGTGAAGGCGTAGCGCGGGCGCAAATAATGTTGGTTCGAACCTCGGCCGGGCTTCCAATGTTGTTTATTACTAACCGAAACTCTTTAATGTGCATAGAGCCACACAAATCTTTAGTTGCGCCAACCACATATTTGTTTGGGGCAACTAAATTAGTGCAACAAGGTAATTTGGTTTCAACAAAAATANTTTAGTTGCGCCAACCACATATTTGTTTGGGGCAACTAAATTAGTGCAACAAGGTAATTTGGTTTCAACAAAAATATATTTAATTGCTCCAATGCAAACAATTTATATTTTTTGCACCAAAATAACCTTGTTTGAATCAAAAAAACCCATTTCTCAGTGTGCGCAAATTCATGCCATTATTAAGGATAGGCTTCATTCATTTTTTAGAAAAAAAAATGGTTTTTGTGTTGTCAATTTATTTACAGTGGTATTTTTGGAAATGCTTGATTATATAAAATTCGCAATTTACTAGTTGTTTAATACTTTGGTGTTAAACTTGGACCGTGTGTTATTCACTGCTTGCAAAACGGCCGGAACTTATTGATGAAATATAAATATGTTCTCGACTTTTTACAACCAGCAGATAACGCACATTTAAAATTCTAAACAAATATATTAAAACCATTTGTCAAATTAATATTTTCTTTGATCGTACATTGTCAGTAATTACTATGACTTTGGAATCATGACGCAAAAACGAAGAATTTCTGAAGAGAAGAGGTGAAGACGAACCTGAAGGGTATCGTAATTCTGAAGAAGGACGGCAAACTCCCGTATCGCCTCATCGCGAAATACAGGTCACGCCGCCCGCGGACTCTGAAAAGAAAAAGCTAGGCGTGAAAGGCTTACCGCTACCCACCCCAAACCACTCTCCAAATAAAACACGGAACAATAGCAATAAGCCGTGCGTCCTGGTTTGCAATCAGGCTGCCTAGGCAAGCACATTTGATAAGATCCACCGATCTGAGTAANTTTAGCTGCGCCAACCACATATTTGTTTGGGGCAACTAAATTAGTGCAACAAGGTAATTTGGTTTCAACAAAAATAAATTTAATTGCTCCAATGCAAACAATTTATATTTTTTGCACCAAAATAACCTTGTTTGATTCAACAAAACCCATTTCTCAGTGTGCGCAAATTCATGCCATTATTAAGGATACGCTTCATTCATTTTTTAGAAAAAAAAATTGTTTTTGTGTTGTAAATTTATTTACAGTGGTATTTTTTGGAAATGCTTGATTATATAAAATTCGCAATTTACTAGTTGTTTAATACTTTGGTGTTAAACTTGGACCGTNATTTTTGGAAATGCTTGATTATATAAAATTCGCAATTTACTAGTTGTTTAATACTTTGGTGTTAAACTTGGACCGTGTGTTATTCACTGCTTGCAAAACGGCAGGAACTTATTGATGAAATATAAATATGTTCTCGACTTTTTACAACCAGCAGATAACGCACATTTAAAATTCTAAACAAATATATTAAAACCATTTGTCAAATTAATATTTTCTTTGATCGTACATTGTCAGTAATTACTATGACTTTGGAATCATGACGCAAAAACNCATTTGTCAAATTAATATTTTCTTTGATCGTACATTGTCAGTAATTACTATGACTTTGGAATCATGACGCAAAAACCAAGAATTTCTGAAGAGAAGAGGTGAAGCCGAACCTGAAGGGTATCGTAATTCTGAAGAAGGATGGCAAACTCCCGTATCGCCTCATCGCGAAATACAGGTCACGCCGCCCGCGGACTCTGAAAAGAAAAAGCTAGGCGTGAAAGGCTTACCGCTACCCACCCCAAACCACTCTCCAAATAAAACACGGAACAATAGTAATAAGCCGTGCGTCCTGGTTTGCAATCAGGCTGCCTAGGCAAGCACATTTGATAAGATCCACCGATCTGAGTAAGCGTCGAACCAGCACCCCGCCACCGGCCTCTTAAAGGAGTCATACTTATAGTCTGGAGATTTTGTGGGTGACAACTGGACAAAAGGATCATATTGATTTATTTAAACTCTGAAAATATTCAGCACTATGGCCGGTTTTGCAGTTAGTCATGTATACGTTAATTACAGCCAACTTCACATATACGTGGTGCATAATGGGCAACAGAGACTGTGGTAATACATACTAAAACATAGGCCTAAAAAAGTAATAGTTAACGTATTACAAATAATGCACCGTAGTAACACAGCTATGGCAATATTGCAAACATTTGAGCAGATTATTGAAGTTGTTTACCTGACAAGGTATTTTATTCACTTGTTAGAAAGCAGCTATCATATGGCTGTTTTGGCTTCCCAGAAAACTTCCTTTGTACTTTAAGTATCATCGAATAATAACTTTTCAGATCATCAGGCAACTCGTTCCCGATACGATTTGTTATGTAGCCTCATTTTCTCTTAAATTTTGCGCTTATGCGATGTGGTATTTGGGAGTCTGTTTATGACTGCTACTATAGATTTGGAGAGAATTTAACCGAGTCAGCTTAGAAGGTTTGATTTAAATTTTATGACATAATTATTGTGTCTACTGTTTGCGGTCAAGTTTCTACTAACGACTATGTGGCGTAGCTCTTTCTAATTTGAATTCGAGATTAAATTTTTGGATTTTGTATTGTTGTGAGTTATCCATTTTGCAAAACTGGCCTGAACATTAGGTGAAAAGGAATAAAACGAGGCAATCAAAAAGATGTAATTTTAAATGTGGCAGGTGGTATGTCGAGCGATACGCCGTTATACAAAATCACAGATAACCCTGCCTTTATTAACGAAAACTCCTGTTACCAAGTTGTTCCTGGAACTTCCTACTGCTCTTTTCAACGTGTTTAAAGAATTCCAGGTCATTTGTATTACTTTGTGGCAAGGTGGTAAACAAACGCTTACTGCCACCCAGTCACAGAAAATACGGTGTTTTCATCTCACACAGTTTGAAGCATTTATTTTTCTCCGGTGAGAAATTAGTGTCTTCTCTTTTCTGAGTTAACTATCCTGGGTCCTATGTCTTGTGTACGGGGCACACCCGTAAGGTAAATTGTCACTGCCCTTCTGTTATTCTTATTAAATTCATAACGAATAGGCATTTTGTACGAGTTGTTCACTTACACAATCTTTCTTGGCCATTAAACACGTATGCGAAATATGCTGTGTACCTTCTGTCAGTGTGTTCATGTTAATTTATCCATGGAAGATGGATACATCCCGATTTTCTTGCAGTTGTATTTCATTCGTACGCTTTAATATAATCTTAGTTAATAGCTCTTGCCTAAATTAATTTTAACTCTTAGTAGGGTACTTAAATATTGTCACAACCCGAAATGTCAATTTTATTAGATTGATAACCATTAGTCGTTAAACGTGTGTTGCTGAGTTTCGTAATAAAATATGCGTATACTAGTAAAGCAATTTTAATGAATTAAACCATTTTTGCTATGTGCATTTTGCCATCGAAAATACATTACATTATGTTTTTTCCTGCTGAAAAAATGATGGTTATATAAAGTAGAAAGCTAGTTTCTCCAAAATGTATCTTATTTTAAAACTGAAGTTTGGTTGTTTAATATAAGGAACACATATTATCAATGCAGATAAATCTGGCTACAACGTTGGCAGAAATGGAAACTATTCTTTTCCAAAAAATTTAACAACGTCGGATAAGAGTTAGAAGTTTATTTCTCACTATATTCGTGTGTTTTCTAAAATTTGAAAATAATATCATTCGAGTTTGAATACGTAGAAATCCCGTAAGTTTTAAGATGGAGAGGGAGAAATATAGTAGCGAATCTTTGTCACATAGTTTTTAAAACTGCATTGGAACATGTACGTACGATTTTTCATTCTTTNCCACACATTCACTCACACACGCACGCACACGAATACCGCCATTTAAAACCTGCCCCCGCCCACCCCAACCCCCCTCAGGATTATGCATGCGCCGTCGAAGCTGGCTTTCACATCATATTTGCCTCTCTGGACAAGCAATTGGCAGAGAGGAGAAGAGAGAGAGATAGAGGGTGCTGGGCGAGAGAGAAAGAACCCCGGGAAGGGGGTGTGGAGGCATATTCCCAGTTTAATCCTTACGACAGACACAACTCTCTCTTGCTCTCTCGCTTCCATTGTGCACGGGCAGCCGTGTTCGCGGCATGCTGAACCACCTCCCCCATACGAATCCCTTTTCAACCCCCCTTCTCTAGGTTTTCCCTCCCGCTGTTTAAAGCTTTCGCAGAATTAAAAAATTTACCGTAGAAATTTGCGCCATTGTTTCTCCGCTCAGGCGTTACCTCTGCGTAAATATTATGCAAAAGTTAGCTATGTTTTCTGCGATGGCCACGCTAAAAAGAAAGAATTTCGGCTAATATTTGCAGCAGTGGCGCCGTAAATTCCTAGTTACGAGGTTTACGNGGCCACGCTAAAAAGAAAGAATTTCGGCTAATATTTGCAGCAGTGGCGCCGTAAATTCCTAGTTACGAGGTTTACGTGGCTGTGTTTTATTAATTCCCTACTTCTACGGAAAGTATGGAAGTAAATAAAAGAGAATATGTTTTATTTATAATACCTTTGTCATGTTTTTGTGCTAAGCCGTTAAAAATGAAGAAAATCTAATACATGAATAACTTGAATGTCACAATTTCAATATTTCTAAGCGTTGTGTTCTAGGCAAATCGCTTAAAAAATGCGTTGGCACATCAGAAAACAAATATAAAGTTCCTGAAATTTTCAGAAAATCAGAAAATCTCTGAACTTTGTATTGAGTTGGGGAAACAGATATTATTTTATAAAGATTTATTCTGTTTCTTTTTTAAGCCACTTACCGTACGACATTTCATGTAATCACGGAGACGTAAAACATTTCAGAAATAGTGAAATATCAACAAAACCAATAAATGCTAGACCTAAATATGTAACTTCGGGTAAATAATTATGTTATTTCATTAGAGTTTTCGATGTGCGGTCATCCAATTGAAAAAAATTGTAAAACTGTAAAAAGTAATTAATTTAGAGTGTTGTTGATAACGATAACTTAATGTGCGTTTCTTTCCGTATTTCTCCATACTTCTAATTATTTTTCAATTTAATATAGTTAATTTTTCGTGAAATTAAAAAATATATTTATTGAACACAAATTTTTGCTTGAATTATTACACTGCTTTGAAATTTGGCGAAACGATACAATCTTAGAAAAAAATTTAAATTTAAATTTTTCGTGCTTTCGTAATCACTGCATGACCTGCACGTTAGAAATAAATTGTTATTAACATATTCAGTGGCTGTCGGCTCTTAAGACTCGATAGTAAATATGTAAAATATTTAAACTGATATGGCCTGGTTTTAAAGGTATCTGTAGTAAACAATAAAGGGAATTATATCAGTCTCTAATTGTTTCAAAACTAATTTTTTAAGATATTACTGCAGACAAGTAACATTCAACGCACTTTTAAAAAATCAGAAGACATATCTCACATAAAATAACAGTCGATAGTTATGTATTTTAGCCGGTTTGGCACANCACTTTTAAAAAATCAGAAGACATATCTCACATAAAATAACAGTCGATAGTTATGTATTTTAGCCGGTTTGGCACAAGGTTCAGGGATCGGAGTTCGGAGTTGTCTGCCATGACGTCACAGTCACTGCCAGCGGTCATGTTGGTCGCTGTAGTCCGCCATATTTGTAGGCGTCATAGCCAGGGCTCGATGCCATGTTAAAATTTCGTCCGCCTGTCATCCCTAGAAATTTATTTAGTGTTAAATATTTTAATAAAAAATTATTTCAATAATTAATTAATAATTATAGGCACGCCGCCTTGAATATTTAGCAATTATATCTGTCTAGAGTGTCGCTGCAGTTCATAATTGCATTGTTATACTTTTTCCGTGTAATTTTAANATTTAGCAATTATATCTGTCTAGAGTGTCGCTGCAGTTCATAATTGCATTGTTATACTTTTTCCGTGTAATTTTAAATAAAATTCAATTGACTTATGTTTCCTAGAAATTATTTTATAAACCTAGTGTCAATTTTGCATTACCTATTGGTCTATTTGTAATGACAGCCGGTATGCTGAGTTGGAATTGGAAAGGGCTTATTAACGTCCCCCTGTGTTGTGCCTCAGGGATTATCAGGGGCCGGCTTACATACTAACTTATGGCCCAACTTAAACTTACACCAATGCCTTACCCGGTGTTCAAACCCAGAAGCTTCCACACCCCAGACGGGCGGCGCACCAACCGACTGCGACAAGGCAAGCAGGTCGGCGTGCTGAGTCCCAAATGCACGAACAAAGTAATCATGCAACTTATTGTTTAAACAAAGCCATTCTTGGCGATTTCTTAAACTGCGGATATACACAAAAATATATATTTCGCAGCATTATTGGCTGTGCAATGTTGCACGACAGGTAGCAGGTGAATGCGTAGCTGAGAAAATGTTATAATAATGTGTACAATATATTCGTAATGTGTTACGTACAGTGCATATAATATATACGTAATATATATTGCACCAGAAAACCTGGGGCAGATGAGCTCTGCGGATTACATAGCTGCGCCTCTTTTTCATCGAATTTAAATATTGCGTCCACCGGTTACCTACATAAAGCAAAAATAATCAATAAAAAAATTATGATCGCCTTGCACCTTAAAGTTATAACAGGAGCCCGTGTAATGTAAAATAGCATTTTGATAAAAGCCTGAGTTCGCATTACTACGTTCCGGTAAATCTTCGCATGTACGACAGCAGTGTGGTCATAGAAAGACTCTGAATGAGACTTTTACTAGATCCGTGTCGGTTTTCTAGAATTTAGCTAAGTGGTAGGTGTGCAACACTGTAAATGATAATTCCAGAATTCGATTTTGGAGCATTTCGTCAAGCAATAGCGTGAGTATAATGAGCAACATATCCGGTATGAAATGGGATTTAGGAGTCGATACAAAATCCACGTAGCCTTAGCATCCTCGTGCCACAGAGCTGCACGACTCTTGTGTGTTCGGGTGCCCTTCCCCTGGACAACTGACAACTGGAAACGTATAAGCATTTTCACCACGAATCACGTTTGAATAGGATTCGGGCAGATTAGACCATCCGCACATGGGACAAATAACACGAATACGTGGATCGAAATTGTCAACTATGGATGACTGACAGGGGTTTCCGTAATTGTGTGTTCAGCTGGCAAGCATTATAACACTGGTGCGATTCCAAATGACACTTTTTTTTAGGACGCAGTACACCAGTTCATGCTCTACATTCTGCCTGAGTGTTTGGTCTCTTTCTAATGGACAGGACGCCACCGCACACGGCAAAGGCCGCCAAACTGTAGTTAGAACACTCAATTACACTTGTTGTCATATAACGTCCATCATTCAAGTATGAAAACTTTATCGAACGCATCTGATATGCTGCCCAATTCATAGCTGAAAGTAGATATCTGTTGTCTTGGAATACACAGAAATGGAGATAGTTCTTGTGAAGGCATATTGTAATTGTCTAAACTATACGTAAAACATTTTGTGGCTTTCGTGCCTCGACATATTTAAATTCTACGATCGAAAGGTGTATCTTAACAGCATTAAATGGTTATCCTAATTGTTTTAGTTTCAGTGTTAACATATGTAAACATACGATTCGGTCAAGCAAATTATTACACTGAGGTAACAAAAGTCATGGGATAGCAATATGCAAATATACAGATGGCAGTAGTATCGGGTACAAAATGTATAAATGGGCAGTGCATTGGTTGGGCTTTCATTTGTAGTAAAAGTGATTTATGTGAAAAGGTTTCTGACGTGGTTATGGCCGCACGTCGGGAATTAACAGACTTTGAACGCGGAATGGTAGTTGGAGCTAGACGCATGGGACATTCCATTTCGGAAATGGTTACGGAATTCAACATTCCGAGATCCACAGTGCCAAGAGTGTGCCGAGACTACCTAATTTCAGGCATAACCCACCGCCTGCACTTAATGACCGAGACCAACGACGTGTGCGCAGAATGGTCAGTGTTAACAGACAAGCAACACTGCGTGAAATAACCGCAGGAATCAATAAGGGACCTACGACGGACGTGTTCGTTAGGACAGTTTGGCGAAGTTTGGCTGTACTGGGCTATGCTAGCAGAACACCGACTCGAGTGCCTTTACTAACAGCACGATATCGCATTCAGCGCCTCTCCTAGGCTCGTGACCATATCGGTTGGACCCTGGACGACTGGAAAAACGTGACTTGGTCAGATGAGTCCCGATTTCATTTGGTAAGAGCTGATGGTAGTGTTCGAATGTGGCGCAGACCCCAAGAAACCATGGACCCAAGTTGTCAACAAGGAACTGTGCAAGATGGAGGTGGCTCCATAATGTTGTAGGGTGTTTTTACATGGAATGGACTGGGTCCTCTGGTCCAACTGGACCGACCATTGACTGGAAAGGGTTATGTTCATCTTCTTGTAGACCACTTGCAGCCACTTATGGACTTCATGTACCCAAACAACGATGGAATTTTTATGGATCACAATGCGCCATGTCACCGTGCCACAACTGTTCGCGATTGGTTCTAAGAACATTCTGGACAATTCCAGCGAATGATTTGGCCACCAAGATCGTCCAACATGAATCCCATCGAACATTTATGGGACATAATCGAGAAGTCAGTTCGTGCACAAACTCCTGCACCGGCAACACTTTCGCAATTATGGACGTCTATAGAGGCATCATGGCTCAATATTTCTGTCGGGGACTTCCAACGACTTGTTGAGTCCATACCACGTCGAGTTGCTGCACTTCGCCGGGCAAAAGGAGGTCCGACACTAGTTTAGGAGGTATCCCATGACTTTTGTCACCTCAGTGTATGATAATACACATTCATATGAGCAATGTTTTTGGTTACGAATGAAATTTAATAATTCCATTAAAAATTTAAATCGCTGCAGCAAATCCAATTATGCTTCAGTAATTAGTGTTCTTAGTATGCGATAGGTGGTGGATATAAATATTGCTCTTTGTTTTTAAGGAGACAAAATATGTAGGGCTATTGAAAAAAACTAATATGTATATAAATTATTTTACATCTCAGAGGCATAAAAGGTTTTAATCTTTTGTCAGTAAAGACAATGTAAATATATTACAAAGATGAAATTGAAGTTGTCATTTCATGGCACAGAGATACACACATTGATCCTCACGACAATTAGTACTCGATAATTAACGTAGGCTTCAAACCAATGGACAACTCGAACCTTGTAATTGTGGAATACCATAACGCGGATTGGAAGATTAAACACTATTTATTTAACGATTAAAATATAAATGTTATTATTAAGCCTGCCTGTCCAATGTGTCTAACAAATTTTCTATAATATCAATTTTGAACGAATCAAAATGTTTCTTTATCTTGCATAAGACATTGAACATAATCAGTCAATCATAATAAATTGCATTCTGGCCCCATTTAGAGAATTAAAACATACTTGTATATATTTTATCTTTTAATAAAGGAGGTGCCACGGTTGTGTAACGGTCAGACTACTCACCTCCCACCTATACGAACGGGTTCAATTCCCGTCGGAGTCCACGCACTCAATTTTAATATTGACATTTTTTTAAAAACAGAATGTATTTCACAAAAGTTGGAAAAATATTACCTTAAGGTTTCGTTACCAGGCAAAGGGGCAAATAAACCATAAAAAACTCACATATATATGTGTGCACATGTCAACTTATGTATAGATATGACATCATAGACGGTCTTGTTCTCCATAGCAATACTCCTGAATGCTTTTTAAAAGAAATATGTTACGGACGAATGTGCAATCCACACGTTCTAAAATAAAACTTTTCGAAATAAGTAAGTATTTTTGCGGTCTGGTGTGGAATCGTGTTCGACATATACAGAGTTTACCCAAATATGTAGAAAGTAATCGGGGAGTTGACAGTACACCCCAAAACACAAAATTTCATTATGAACATACATGTCGTAAAGTCGATTATTGCCAGGTTACAGACCTTCCACCATTGTACCACACGTATTGGTAATAACCGATCTTTTACGAGGTGCGCCTGCTAATGTAATCAGTTAAATAGTGTGTTCTTACCTGTCCCATTGCACTGTTGACAACCGACTCACGTCGAATGCCATACGCTTAGCACACCGGGCCTCAATCCACTGGACGGTTATATTGGAGGAATCTCAAAACCATTGTTCATACAATTCCATTTCTTGAGATAGCAGTGCTTAACCAGCGGGCCCACTGCACTGTTAACTGTGGGGGAATCTCAAGGCCATTGTTAATGCAATTCCAGTTCTGGAGATAGCAGTGCTTAACCAGCGGGTGGGACAAAGTTGCCAGCCGATAAGTGCATTTTCTGGAGTAGGCTTATATGAACGTTTCAGACAATCAATGACGCGGCGTGTTGAGGCTTGCATTCAAACAGAAGGTGCAAAGTTTGACCTCTTTTTGTGGAGTGACGTATCACTGCTGTACAAACGAACATGGCTACAGCTACTCGAAATGAAGTGTGTCAGGAAGACTATTACGAATGCACCCAGTACAAAATTGGAAGGTCTGTACTCGGAAACAGTCGACTTTAGGACATATATATGCATGTTGACAGGGACATGTTGTATTTTGGGATGCACTGTCCTCTCCTCGATTACTTCTCGCATATTTGAAACACTCCGTATACTCCTGATTATCTCTCAAACAAATACTTGTAAACAAATAGTATTCCGTTTAAAATGAACACTCCTAATTATCTCACAAACAATCGCTTGTAAAAAAAACAAACAAAGAACTACATATGGTTTACAGTTTCGTACTTGTTTAATCATATGTATATTTTTTACTCGAATGGACCTTATATTACCTACCCACTACACGACAGATGTATGTAAGTAATTTATTTGTGAAAATTCCACTATTCAAGACATCGCAATAATTTAATTTGTTGTAGAAAACTCTTAATTGAATGTGCTTTCTCACATACAAAATCAAATATAAAATTTTTGTGTGCGTACTGTATTTTAGAGGACAAGAATAGCCAAATTTGCACAATTTATTTAATATTTTTGTTGAGTTAATTGAACTATCATCTTTTACTTAACTTCGAAGCAATTCACGTTCCGTGGCCGAGCACTGATAATTACGAAGCGTTGTGACATTGAATGTATTATTTATTGCTGCTCTAGATTTCATTTTATGTTTGTATAAATGTCTTCAGTAATTATATGTATCCATTCTTCCACTGGGCCGTTGTAAATCTTGAAGCCTGTCATTGAACAACGTCTTGTAAAAACTGTATGGTCACAGCGGCCCCATGAATCTAGCTTATGATCGTGCGTAGATCATCGCTACCACTACGAAAAGAAGCTGTTTATCTCCAACGTTTAGGTCACTTGGTATTCTCTGGCGTGTGGCCTCGCGCCAGTGAATGGACGGTAATTTGAACATCTGAAGTAAATCCCATCCGTCTATCACCACAGTCTTGTGGACCTCTACCGTGGATCACTAGTGCGGCTGTTTTGGCTACACTGTGGAGTGGTGTGCACTGATGTGTACTGTTATTACATGATGTATCGCATGTGGGACTTTACAATGTATAATATTTACTGCCTGCATCACAGCACCACTCTATTGATGGTGCGGTGCCCCACCCAGATCATACTCTATAGATTCATGGCAACTCAGAAAACAAACTGTTGGCCGTAATACAACATTACTTGTAGTTGAGTTGAGTCCAGTCGAGTCGAGAGATTTGGGCTGCTCTTAACAACGAAGTCTTGAGAGCCGATCAGGATGAAATGAGGTGATAATGGAGCAGCGCCGGAATGCATGGGTGAGGGAACGGGAGATTCCCGAGAAAAGCAGCCAACCAGCGACATCGTTCGGCACGATTCCCACTTGCGAAAATGCGGGATTGACCCAGCCGGGGATTGAACCCGGTTCGCCGTGGTGGGGGGCGAGCAGTCTGACCGCTGAGCTACCGCAGCCCAAAATTACTTGTATATTATAACTTTACAGCGACGGGTATATTGTCAAAAGCTATCATATTATCACTGATATTTTTACCTAAAAATGCAGTACATATATGGAGACTTCAGTAATGAGGAAAAATGTAGCTGAATTGCGTGAATACAATACACGGAACGTCTCCGTGTTTTTTAAATTTTTGAGTTTCGGGAACGATTAATACAGAGTATACAAGTTCTGTACGCGCCAAAGTAAACAACTTTTTCACAGNGAACCCGGTTCGCCGTGGTGGGGGGCGAGCAGTCTGACCGCTGAGCTACCGCAGCCCAAAATTACTTGTATATTATCACTTTACAGCGACGGGTATATTGTCAAAAGCTATCATATTATCACTGATATTTTTACCTAAAAATGCAGTACATATATGGAGACTTCAGTAATGAGGAAAAATGTAGCTGAATTGCGTGAATACAATACACGGAACGTCTCCGTGTTTTTTATATTTTTGAGTTTCGGGAACGATTAATACAGAGTATACAAGTTCTGTACGCGCCAAAGTAAACAACTTTTTCACAGNTATTTTTGAGTTTCGGGAACGATTAATACAGAGTATACAAGTTCTGTACGCGCCAAAGTAAACAACTTTTTCACAGTAGTACGAGTATATAGGCGAGTGCTCTGTATAATTTAACCATACTGACACAGTACATCTTATTTCATTGCCTGATAATTAACGGGCTGACTGCAAAGTTCCCAGGCAGTTTTGTTTTGGTGGCTGAAAGTCTTAGTTTGATAATGATCCAATACACTTACAAAATATGTCATTTTGAAATCTCAGATAGCATGGTAAAATTTTTCTAATATAACGAACCAGCTTCATTAAAAATGTTTAGTCATCGTTTCCTAAATACAACTCAGCTCGCTTTACTACAGCAGGTTAATGAACATGTGTCGGAGCGCCTAACATGATAAGTAAACCTGAACTTAAATCCATTAGATTGCTCAAAAACAGCACAGCTAATTCAGGTTTAGAATTCGCAACTTGCTTTCAAAATGAATAGCTCGGCTACAAAGGTCGCTTTGTAATATTTCTGTAATCATAGACGAGGCTTTTTATGATAACTTTATATTTTTGTATCCACTAAAGAAAAAAAATTTGGTCAGATGATTTACTACACTTTTATGCAGTTACATATGCGTAACTGTTGTTTTACATAAATATAAATCGCAAACGCATGCGGGCAAGTATTATTAAAAATTCTGGATTTGCTCATGCTCAAGGAAAAATCAACTAAGTGCTCTAATGGAATAAATTGAAGAGAGCTTTATGTTAATTAGTGGCANTGCTCATGCTCAAGGAAAAATCAACTAAGTGCTCTAATGGAATAAATTGAAGAGAGCTTTATGTTAATTAGTGGCACAGTGAGAAGCCTTTAGTGTCGGTTATTGTTAACCCTTCAGGCTGATAATATAACATACAATTAATTCATATATATTTTTAATTAATAATTCTGGTTATTAAATATACTATTGCAAAGATCAAACACATAATTANTGCTCATGCTCAAGGAAAAATCAACTAAGTGCTCTAATGGAATAAATTGAAGAGAGCTTTATGTTAATTAGTGGCATAGTGAGAAGCCTTTAGTGTCGGTTATTGTTAACCCTTCAGGCTGATAATATAACATAAAATTAATTCATATATATTTTTAATTAATAATTCTGGTTATTAAATATACTATTGCAAAGATCAAACACATAATTAAAGCTAGGACAGTGCATTTTTGTTTTTAAATTAATGTAATCACGTTTAAGGAGAAAATATTCAAACATTTTTCAACTAATAATTAGATTGGCATTCACGAGAATTTAGTTATGAAAATAGAACCCGTTGAATGGAAAAAAAATAGTATTTTGATTTATTTTATGAATTTTTCTGATTGTATCTAACGTAATACAATCCGTCCCTCTTTGCTACTTTTATGATTTATCACATTACGTAATTTCATTTGGCAGTAGTATGCAAAGCGGTTATTCGTCCCTCCATATATTCATGTATAATCTGAATCTGCTGGCAGAATGCTCAGCACTTTAAATCTCGTAGATCCCTATTGCCTGTGTACGGTTTATTGAGCCTGTTTGATAGCCCTGCCTATTTTTTTCTCATTGTCCTCTGTGTATATTTCCGGCTCTAGTGTTATTTCTACTAACCTACGCCTAATGACAAAAACTTATCCGATTGTCNTACTTTTATGATTTATCACATTACGTAATTTCATTTGGCAGTAGTATGCAAAGCGGTTATTCGTCCCTCCATATATTTATGTATAATCTGAATCTGCTGGCAGAATACTCAGCACTTTAAATCTCGTAGATCCCTATTGCCTGTGTACGGTTTATTGAGCCTGTTTGATAGCCCTGCCTATTTTTTTCTCATTGTCCTCTGTGTATATTTCCGGCTCTAGTGAATATTTCTACTAACCTACGCCTAATGACAAAAACTTATCCGATTGTCAGAACGTAATGTGGAAGTGTTGAAGTCATATAATTCTGCTGCGGCAATTTTTACTCTTATGGTAAAAAAAAAAAATTAGTAACCAGTTTTGAAAACCACCAATTCTGTACNTCAGGACGTAATGTGGAAGTGTTGAAGTCATATAATTCTGCTGCGGCAATTTTTACTCTTATGGTAAAAAAAAAAAAATTAGTAACCAGTTTTGAAAACCACCAATTCTGTATATACGGCACTTTTTATTCTTAATAATTCGTTGAAAATTAAACTTATTTGTCATATTTCGTTTTCGGTATTACGGTAGAAATACCGAAACTGGTATTTCGGTATTTAGGCCGAATGGGGAGGTCTAAATCTTGTAGGGGAACCTGGACTGACAGTTTATTTATGAACACAGATTATTTAATTTATCTAGAGATTCAACGTTTTCACTATCAAAGAATTAATTTGTGGTTAAATCGCGAACTTCAAGAAATTGGGAACTACAGTTTCTTTGATGTCGGCAGTACTGTGCAAGAGCTCTGCAGTTGTGCAACTCTCAGTATTTGTTTCCTCACCATTTTCGCTGTTTTCTTTTTTAAAGGCAAACACAGCAGATTAGTGTTTTCCTAGAATATACAACCTTAGATGGTAGATAAAACNACTACAGTTTCTTTGATGTCGGCAGTACTGTGCAAGAGCTCTGCAGTTGTGCAACTCTCAGTATTTGTTTCCTCACCGTTTTCGCTGTTTTCTTTTTTAAAGGCAAACACAGCAGATTAGTGTTTTCCTAGAATATACAATTTAAATGGTAGATAAAATACAGTGGCATCAGGTAATCATTTTTGTACCCAGTACCCCTGCTTTTCTCTCCTCGGTAGAGCAAAGCATTCAAAACTGTTCTAGAAATCAGGTGCATCACAGTCACAGGTGACATGCCACGAATATGTCTCGGTTATTTTGGAATAGAAAACAAACAACGAGAATAAATAAAAGTGGTAAATGATCATGTATGAGTAGAGAAGTATTAAATGTAACAGAAGACATGCCATAGTATTACAGATTAAAAAAAATAATGTTCGAAGCTTAACACTTTTGACCTACAAAAATCTAAAACAAAATCTGCAGTGCCAGGTTTTGGAAAAAAATTCATTGATCCAAATGGACGAGTCTTGATTCCCCTTAGGAAATGCGTTCCATGTGTCTACGATCGAGAACATGTTGCGCGTGAAAGGTACTTCTAGCCAGTACTGTCCTTAGCAAGGAATCAATGTCCGGTGTTTTAAGCGTCTTCTTTCTTAGTATAAACTGTTCACGGTTATTTGACCACTTTCCAAACCCTGCTTGCAATCTGTTTTCCTTCTCATTTTGTATCCTTACACTATATGAATGTAAGATTAATTTTACCATGAACCGTCTCACTTTTTTCATGCACCATACGTCAGAAACCTTGGAATATTTAGGAAAGTGAGTTCTTATGTGTATAAAACAGGAAACGGTGACTCCCTAATCTATAAATTTACACATTACACTATCAATAAAACGTCAAGTCTTAGAATAATTATATTTAATTTATTCGCTGCCAACTTTGCCAGTGTGTTCTGTAGCAAAAGTGTAGTTATGGACAGTGAAAAGCGTTTAATCTGATTTTACGCAAAGTTTCTGCACGTAGCGTTTATGAATTTTATTTTAATACTGACAACACCCAGCCAACAGCACGCTTTCCTCTTGTTGTGAGAGATCCGCACGACACAAGTACAGTGCACACCAAAAAAAAAATACACGAGTGCACCACTCGACCTAAATGGATCACCCTTTATTGTTGCGGAAAGAGATTTTTTCCCATATATTTGTTACATAAAACGATAAATTAACGAAAAGTGAACTACACACAATTCTTTATCATGTGTATATTCTGGAGCCGTGGTAGTCGAGTGGCTAGCACACTGTTCTACCACTTTGGCGATCCGTGTTCGGTTCCCGGTGTGATCGAGTTCAGTTTTAGCATAACGGAAACATGGCGGACGTTGCCTTCGGGATTTTCTAGGGACATTCCCGTTTCACCCGCCCTTGTATTACGTCGACATGCTCACCTAATTTTCAGCACCTCAATTATGGCATACCGCTTAATGGGTGAGGCAGTATCACCACTTCGGGACTAACCCGTACATCCCACTTTCTGTTGATGAAATAGTTTGGAGCCCACAACAGTCAGAATGTTACATAGCCTTCAGTATTTGTACAATAATTTTTGTTTGTGGCAGTCACGAAATATTTGTTTGTATTAACCCTGCAAAACGATTTTGTGATGAACACAAATTATTTTTGTGGCCACAAAAATTTATTTCAGTGTATGTTATGTGAAACGAAAATATATTAACAATACGAACAAATTTCCAGCGGCAGAAGCGTTTTTAACGCAAATGTATTGGTAAAATATCTCCACATATTTCCATAAAATTACGAAGTTGCTTGTTTAATAATGGACTTTTGGTAAAACTCTACAGAACTTTCTGGGAATTTACAGAAACTCTCCGTTTATTTACTGTTTGATTTTTCTGTAGATACTTCTGATCCACGAAAGAGATAACGAAAAGAAATCAGTTTTTGCTATGCAAGTGTTTTACTGTCTATAAAAATTAATTTAAAAAAAAATATTAAGAGCATTGTGTTTTGGAGCGATATTTGAGCACGAATCAAAAGTTTGGAAGTATGTAACTCGTATCATTCAAGGGGCCGCGGTGACTGAGCTGTTAGCCTGTTAACCTCCCACAAGGTCAACCGATTTCAATCCCCGGCCGGCCACTCCTGGATTTGCTTATGTAGGAATCGTGCCGGACGATGCCACTAGTCGGCGGGTTTTCTCGGGAATCTCCCGTTTCCCCTGCTCTTCATTCCGGTGCTGCTCCATTCTCACCTCAATCACCCTCGTCAACTCTCAAGACCTCGTTGTTAACAGCCGCCCAAATCTTTTCACTAACTCGCATCATTCACCTGCGTCTCTCTTGCAACATCTTTGGGTATTATTATATATGTGACATAAGTAACACTTTGAGATTATTGGCAATTTTTCAGTGTTTTAAATGTTGCTAATTGTTAGTGGATCCTGGTGCTAATTTTTTATGTTCGAAGGTGGCTTTGATATCGTTGCAGCCACATAAACGATTATATTCTGGTTACAATGGCGAACAAAGGTTCGTGTGTACTCGGCATTGATCGTACTCGAAACCCGAAAACGTTCCGTACATTGTACTTACGGAACTCAGCTCGGTTTTTCGTAATTACGGACAAAATTTATATATATTTATTGCATCTTTGCGTAAAAATTTCATTTAAAATACGGAAATTTAAAAATTATGAGCGTTGTTGTAATGCGCAACTGGCGAAGGGCATTCGTACTTCTACTCGCCTGGGGAAATTCCCTTCATTTCGTTTACATGACAAATGTAGGAAACTTATTATAATGGTATCTACAGTGATGGTAGGCATTCAGGGGACATACAAGCCTTACCAAAATAAGTTGGTAGCATAATTCGGTAACAACGTAAACGCGAATAAAGACTTCCTTATAGGAAAAAAATTGGATCATATATGTTCTTGAATTTTATGGCTGTATGCTTTATTTCCCATTCCTGGTTAATTAAGTAGCAATTATATAAAATAAATTCACAATTTCATTCTAAAAAGCAAAGCAGTGAATTCTTGCGCATAATGTTAGCTACATGAATTAAACATTCTGTTTGACACTCACCCTAAAATTTATATTTAGCTCGACGAAAGACTAACGAAGAGCGTTGTTAAATTCAATGAAATACCAGTGGAGCAGGGTAATGTAACTTTGTGTCTTTTACTAACCTCGTCAACCCGCATCATCCAATATCGAAAGAAAAATAAAAATTTACGTTCTTACGTTCTGTGCTGGTAATATGTGATTAAAGAACTTTTCGAATTAAATACCGTTCTGGTCATTTTTTTTTAATAAAATTTGATAATGAACATTTTTCAGGGTGAAATCTTTAGAGCTAGGAGGTGGAAGAATTTTTTGAAGGCGACAAAATCATGAAATGATGACAGGTACGAGCATATTTTAATTCAGTTTTGTATCCGCAAACTGCGCCGAAGCCAATTTTGGTTACGTATTTCTCTCGACTTTCAGGTGCTTCGTATAAAATACTTTATTCTACGTCGATCATTACCGTGCTGTAATTAATCAGAGCAACATAATTAGGCAAGTGAATTTCTGGATTGTAATCGGGGTACGAGTTTTGGTTCTATTTTATGGACGTTTAGTCACTTTTCTCAAATTAAGATAAAATTTTATTCAACATGAGCTTTAATAAAAATAAAAATATTTCCATTAAGTAAATAATATGACTGACTTACAAAAAAGTTAAAAGTGTAATGATTGATATATTGAATAACATTCCTTGAAGTAATAATTCGACTCGAAACTCTGCCCAGAATACTTATACCGATCATCGTCTGTGAAAATTTGTAAGAGAAAAATGTTACACATTCTTGTGAGCCGAGAACGGATGAGGAAAATGAAAATCCTTCCCGAGAGATACATTCCAAACCTATCGACGGAATGTTAGATATGAAGAGGTCGACCTGTCCTCTCGTGATCGCGACATAGGCGAGGGGGTAAAAACTCCATGCTTCCTGACCCCGACCGTCATTGCGATTCGACAGTTTCGGCGCGAGAGAGCGCTTATTTTCCCTCCCGCACTCGACACGCCTGTCCCCGCGGCCGCTCTCCAAACACACTCGTTCTCTATCGGTGACGGCCAGTCACATTTGTACACGTCCACTCTGGAACAATCTGCTCTCTACCAGTGACGGCCAGTCACATTCGTAAACGTCCACTCTGGAACAATCACCACCGCGGGCTCGTCCGGTGCTTGACCCAGCGACCCCGCCATTGTCCTCCATGGCCGCTCCTTGGCGTAGTCGCAGCTCCCTCAGACAGCCTGGTAACATCCAACCTGTACTGCACGCCTGTATATATGTATGTTCCGCATATATTCCTTCATAATTTATGTCATCACAGATTATACAATTTAATAGCATGGAAAATAATTTAATATTTTAGTGTTAAGTGTGATATTTTGTATGTTAAATCATGTTCCATTTTTGCAGCACATTAAGTTACGTGGCATGCCAGATAAATTTATTTCTGCAAGAGTGGGCATTTATACTGAGAGATGTTGTGAATTACAGTGTTTCTGGAGACATAATAGCTTATATTATTATTACCATCATTGTTTGTTTACGCTACGATGAATTTGTGGTTCTATTGTGTATTTATTACGCATTCGTTGTGAGGTAACGTTTCTGTACTAATATATTTGCAGAAAGTTTAAGACATTATAATGTCACAATCTTAAAATTGCAGACACCGTAAAATGCAACGAAGCATATTTTAGAATGTTTAGAAAATGCGGTGTTGCAGACGTGTATACATACTTTTTGCTGCATTTTAAGTAAGAAGTGAAAATTGTGAAGTAAAGTGTCAATAATATTAAAGAATAATTTCCATACTGGACTAGAGAAGCACAAAGGTTAACGTACACTGAATGTATGACGTATTTGGTTGTTCCCTAGATATTTCATCCATCACAAGCGTTTTATACTGCTGTTAACATAGAAGCATATTATTTTTCGTTAAATAGAAAGTTTGATTACATTTTGTCTGTAACTTACAATACATCCATTATAATAAATACGAACACAAACAGGGAGCAAATAGGTGTGTTTGTAGTGCTTATTAATTAATAGTTCTCATGTAGAATACTATAACGCTAAGAGCGCACACATGTGGCGCGCTGTCTCCTCGGTGTGATTTCCGACACTTGGCTAAGCCTTGTTTATCTTGAAAATAGAAGTTTAGCAGAGCCTTAGGAAAGCATGACGTAGCCGACAGAAATATGCACTTCTCTTTTCTGACATTCTACATTTGGCTACCCTCTTGCCACTGCACCTCATGAGATTTCACGAAGAGTACAAAGAGAAACAATACAGTGCTGGTATTTTGATAGGTTCAGCCCCGGAAAAGCTCGCACTGACACCTTCTGGGATTACAACCTTTGTGAAGAAGACTACAGACGTGAAATGGTAACAAATTGTAACAGTAGGCAAGTGCGTAACTACATACTAAACTGTGCCAAAATTACTTAAACAGGCTAAATTTTAGTAATCCTAGTCGCAAAGATTACACCTAACCAATTATGGTAAGAAGTCACTTAAAGGTTTCTGTTAACTTCACTTGGGTGACTTGACAAAAAAATTCCAATTATCTCAAAACGAAACTGTTAATTGCTTTGTTAATTAAATAGACTGTCCTCATCGCCAAGTATGTCAGAAGATTTAACGTTAATAGGACACAACAAACAAATAACAGAAGATGGCAACATTTATCTAGGAACTATGATGTAACTTTGTAGACATTAAAAAATCGACGAAGGGGCAGATATTAGGCTCCGAAACTACGCACAGCGGAGCGTCTCAATGAAAAGCTCACCAGAACTATTGTGTTGATATAGAAAACATTAGTAATTAGGAAAAACTAAGAACGAAGAATGTCTCGTGTTACAAAGAAAATGCATCAATGATAACCGAAACGTTATGTTCGAAACACTTGAAATATATTCTTATCCTTTGCTACTTACGAAGTAACTTTGCGATTCTAGTGTATAACTATAGGAACGCAAACAGCAGGTCGCCTACTCGCCCAGGGCGACGTAGATTTTTAGGCAGGCAATCGAATGATTTTTGTTGATTTCCTCAATTTGTTACAAAATTTTAAATTTTCTTAATTAATCTTACCTGGATTATTCATCGCGCACTACCAATTTATTATTGTCGATTTCTGGTAAATGTTTACTATGGTCGCCATAGTTTGGTCTTTATTTTGAATTTTAAAATTTAATTTATGTATTATATAATTAACGTGGATATTATAAACCTCTAATTGTTTCGTTTAGCATTTTTAAATTAATTTAATTTTCTGTATTTTCCATTTTTGTCAGATAGCCTATGGTCTGTTTACAGCAGCTTTATCGACTGATATGATACCAGTTGCTTCCTAGTTGTTTGTCATCTGGTTCTGTGGTTCTTTACTTGTGGTGCCCTATAAGTCTGTGAAAACGTTTGACTTTTGTTTGACAATGCAAACAGTCCATATAAACTATCGACTATCAACAACAACAATTATCAACTACCATTACCATTAATCTGTAAGAATGAAACCGTCAATGCTTGTAGGGCACTCGTTAGTGTGTCGGAAATTCCGTCTCCATACAGTATGATACAACGCAATGACCTTGTAATCGTTTCGGTGATCAATGTGTGCGAGGCCACCAAATGGTGTTTCGTCCCTGAGATTTCGGGTCCATGTCTCATTTAAACTGTTACTATGTAATTAATTTTTATACAAAATTTACGTTACTATGATACGCAATGTTTAAAATATATCACAAAATGCAAAATGTTTTACAGGACAACAAACTGACAATTTTACAAGATGGGACTCATCTCTGGAAACGCATGGTTTGACTACTATGGTGAGTCTAATTATTGTAGTATTTCTGACATAGGACTTGCAATTTACTATAAATTTAATCACCAAGACACCCCTTTTAACGTTACAAGAGTATTATATCATGTTATGCAAAAGTTCGGTCTAACTGTCGACCGCCAACTTCATTACAATGCGTTCATCGGCGGTATACCAATCTGCTTAAACGGCCAAAGACGTATGATTGTGTGCTAAGTATTTCAGCTACGGCATGGATTCGCGTGGTAAGATATTCTACTTATGTTACTGGAGCCTCGTACACCATATTCTTCATTGTACACAAACTAAGTAGTCGAGGCGAGTAGAGAGATATCGGCGGCTCTTAACATCGAGGTATTGAAAGCAGGTAAAGGTGAAGCGAGGTAGGTATGGCGGAGCGCCGGAATGCAAGGGCGGGGTAAATGGAAAACCCCTAGAAAACCCGCCAACCTGTGGCATCGTCCAGCACGATTCCCACATTCGAAGATCCGGGAGTGACCACGCCGTGAAACGAACCCGGTTCGCCTAGGTGGAAGGCGAATAATCTGACCACTAGTACACTGTGGCTCCAACTAGTTGAGGGGTTCCCAAATTCGTCGCCCCATGTAAACGAAGACACACATTACCGGACATTGGTTCCTTTTCGCAAAATATTTTCTTCGTCGTCATTTATGTCATTCTGCACGTTATCGGTATTTTCGTAATTATCGCATATCCGCAGTTGCTCGACTACCTTTACCGCACACAAAGAGGACATTAAAACTAAAATATTGATCACAAATTATCCGGGCACATTTTAAATATCTAGAAAGTCTCGCGCTTGAACACCTTCCCGGAAATAATGAAAGAATTTCACCCCATCGGCCGGCGATGCGAAACTAAAATGCCTCCTGGCAGAAAGAAGGAATTTAATAAGATTGCAGTCGCCTACGTGGCGAAGAAGGGGGAGAGGTCTATGGGAAGATATTTATACCGGAGCCTTTCCACTCTCTAGTCTTCTTTCCTGCCACCTACGTGAATAAGGCGCCCAGCACGTCGCAGAAGACGGCGGTGTGGGCTGGCTGTCAAATTTAATAAATCTTTCTCGATACCGGGATGGTAATAAGCTCCCGTCAGCGAGCTGTCACAGCCTACGGCAAGCCGACTTCACGACGTGTTGTCTGAGACTAGACGCGCATCACGTCGTGTCTCTCACCCAAATCCTACCCTAGGAAATTCCCCAACAATCTTTCCAGTTTGCCTCGCCTCCCTGACACCATTAAGAGTACCAGTCGTATCAGAGGATGATTACTGATGCTTTGATATGAATTACCAATTCCTTTAACACATATACTTGTTTTGATTTTACCGATTATGAAGAAGCTCCCAATTGTACTCCGGAATTACTAATCAGGCGGCAACCAAAAAACACAGCAAACAGTATACGCGAATGAAGCCAAGTGGTTTCTATAATAGTACTCATATATCAGCAAGTCTACAAAACTTTAAAAAAATAGTACACTCGTGTCTGTACGCTTACAAGATAAGCATTTGTGCCGCAGCCAAAAAAAAAAAAAAAAAATATATATATATACCAACACTTGATATATACCTAAATTCCAGTTCCAGTTCTAAAGGTTTTAATAAGGGCGCTACTACCTTTTGAATGTAGATAGAATAAAATAATTTTCTTTAATGCTGACAGCTGTAGACAGTAAAACATAAACTTAATTACATATCTTCTGAGGTATAGCAGCTAACAAGAAATTACCAATATAGCGAATAATTTGGAGAGCTAGTAATGTACCTAATATAATAATTATAAATCACAGACGTGAAATGGACTTCAAAAAATTCTCTTATATTTCAGCCTTTACAAGAACATTTTCTTCTGCACTCAAGACCTACTACCATTGCACTGTAAACCAAGCCAAAACTTTGACTTTAAGACAAATATGATAGAAATTTTGAAAGCAAAACTCGGTTATGACTTGATAGCGATGTTTCGGATGGTGTCCCATTACACACCAATACCCATTTTCAGTAAACTCCTAGCATCTTTTGAACCAGTTAACTTTGGCGAAGCTTACTATTGCTGATTCCGTGGAGAATAAATTGTCCATATTTGAAGGAATTGGTACAAATATATACCGTCGCATGGTGTATGAATTATTAGTTGCACTGAACTGTGATGTCTAGGACGGCCAAGAGAATGCATTTGTGTTCCAACAGCAATTATTAAAATAGTGCTTTTAGGTACAGTATGTGCGGAGCATCAGACACAGCACAGCGAATGTGTGCAACCGACCTCAGAATATGCCTCTATGTTGCAATAGACAGCATGATCAGCGTTTCGTGACGTTTGATAAGGCCCGCGCTGTGGGTCCACATGTGGCTGGGTGAACATATCGGACGATAACTAGACATGAGGGGAAATCCAATATTACAGTCGCCCGATGCAGGAACATATGGGAATGTGAGGATACCGACACACGCCATGAACATTCCAGTTGATCAAGATAGTCCACCCAAAGGGAGGATTTTCGAATTGTGTGCCAAATGCAGGCCCATTGCATCGGCGCCTGACATTCGGACAGGCACTGAAAAAAAGCTTTGTTTGAGTAGGTAGCGTTTAGCCGAACAAATATATACAGTTGATTCTACTAAATATTTTACTGACTGTCATGTTTTGTCAAGTTCAAGAGTGTGTTTTGTTAAATAAACGGTCACTTCTGTGGCTTTTCAAAACTGATTTATACAATAAAACATTTGGTTGGAGGAACTACGCATTTATTTGGCCATAGCCAAACTAGTATTTTGATGGATAGCACAAACTTCGTTATTGGTGTAGTTACTGGACACGCTACAACAAACGATGTCATCCCGCACCATAGGCGACTGGCGTAAGTCAAACTATGGGTCCACCATACGTAGACTACTGTCAACACCAGAGCAGACACGGCGGAGTGGTGTCTCGACCGGGCAGTATGAAGTGACGAGTGGCATCACAACATGTTCAGCGATGAATCTCGGTTCTGCATCACCACAGACGACTGTCGTGTACGAGTACTGACTACTTCAAGGGGAAAGCACACGTCCTGCCAACGCCATGAAGACATGGTGGCATTAATTCTGGCTTCATGGTGTGGGCAATAGTGGGATATGGCTTCAGGTCACCTAACTATGGTGATTTGGGAGACCACTGCAGCACAGCAGTTTGCCAGTGCTTGCTAGTGTATTACGCCTCATACAACAGCATATTGGTACTTTCTTTCAACAAGGCTCATCCACGAATGACACATCTACGAAATGCCTGCATCATGATGAGGTACTCTCGTGGCCAGCAAGTTACCTCGATCTGTTGCTGATAGAGCGTGTGTGGGATTAGCTCAGACTTCAACTCTGACCCCGGTACCGATATGCAGTATATCAAGGGCCAGGTACGACAGCTGTAGGCCGACTTGCCTCGTGAGAGGATACAACAGCTGTACGATTCCCTTCCGAACCGAACCGACACATGTGACCAGGCCCGAGTGGGTAATACATTTTTATGAACATGGTACTAGCAGTATGCCCGTATTACTGACTCTGTAAAAGTCGCAATTTTATCACATAATGTTTCATCTCGCGCAGTTTCATTTCATTGACACCTCTCCTAGTTGCCTAAAATATTTGTGATTATAATTTTAAATTGTATCGCTACTCTTTTGTAAGGATAAATTATATTACTATTAATAATTATATATTTTTATATATGCTCGAAATACATTATTCGTAATATGTGATGTATACACAGTATAGTTTTTATTTAATATTAACCGATTTCAGCTAACAATAATATCTGTCTTTTAAAATTACATTATTTGTGTATATTAGCTTTTCTGATTTATGTTCAAGCCGTATTTTAATATTTTAAAAGTAATATATTTACATATTTCTTTTACAATAAAATACACAATAAATTGAATTTTTACACTGTGTATTGATTTAATATTCATGTCATACACAAAATAAAACTTCAAATCAGCGCACATACTTCTCTGTATGTTTCACTACCACATTTAAGCTTCAGCGTAATCAGCATATTGGATTCACCATAATATTGTTACAAGATGCCAGGGGCGTATCCGAGCTCGTGAGCGATGAAGTAGACGCTGAAGCTTAACTATGCCGTAGTGAATCATACAGATAAGTATATACGCTGATTTTAAGTTATATTTTGTGTACGATATGAATATTAAAACAATACACTCTGTAAAAATTCAATTTATTGTCTATATTATAATAAAATATGTTAAAATGTATGACTCATAAGTTTTAAATTACGGCTGTATAAACAAAAGAACCTAGCTGGATTTTTTTAATAATACTATAAATAACCACACAGCAATAATTTAAACCTAAAAACCTATTTCCAATGTTACTCTTGTTATTTTCAGCGAAAGCAATATTTAATGTCTATGTCAATTCTCATTGAAATCCTTATCTATGTCTCTACATTAGTTGCAGTCACGTAATTCACATTCATTATTTACACATATTCGATCTGTTTATCGTCATAATTCCAATGACTATCACTAACTTATTCAGTGCCATAGTCCTGCTCATCAGTCTCACTTTCCACTGTACCGACGCTTGCATTCCGTAAACTTCAATCTCGCTGGCCACTCTCGTCGCCACTCGTCGCTTCGCTGTCTCAGCACAGTCCGCCAAACTCTAGAAAGTCGGCTCGAAGGTCCGTCGCGGCTTCAATAGTCTTGCTGGCCCGATACAGAATATTACTTGCACCCCGAGTCACGCTGAGAGGCTTGGGCGATGACCAGAACATTCTTGCAACTATAATCCCATAAATTATATCCGCTCGAAGACGGGAGCACACGAGTCCCGGTATGCTTATCGCGGTGGCAGCGGCACGCTTTTGTAAATCCCTGCGCACTCATCTGGTTGCTAGAGACGCCCTAGCGTTCTTGAATCTCAGCAAAGCATCAGATTATAATGGCGAGGAGTGTTGGCTTACAACCCATCAAAGGCACGATTCGGAATACTTTTACCGAGTCGATAACTAGAAGTTCGCAGAAAATTGTAATCGCAGGGTCGCCAAGCCTTTAAATATTCTTTGTTGTCACCTGTGCGTTTGTGCTGAAGCTTTTCTCGTTCCCTCTACCTTCCCAATATACTGAAAATTGTGACATTTAATAATTATTTAGGTGGATAAATTGGAGTAACAAGAGTGCTTAAGAGAATACGGATAAACATTACCGGGAGAAAGTTCGGATCGAAATTTGGATTAATTATGTGAGAGGATTGGCCGAAACTGGAATTACGGACGTAAGACAAGAAGAGTAAATGAGACATTTAATTTTATCGAAAAGTTATCGGTAATCTTACTCAGTTGTTATTGCTTTCCTGGACGTTGTTTTCAAGTAGTACATCGAAGGTTATTGTGACGTCCGGTAATATTTAATAAACTTCTTGTATTGAAATATTCCAAGATATTCCATTTGAAACATATAACTTCCTTTTCGTTTGGAATGAAAAGGATTAGCCCAATAGCAGCGATGTGCCAGAGCACACAAAAATCCTTTCGCTTCAAGTGCACAATAAAACTTCAATTTGGATAATACAACTGGCCACATTCACAGTGTTCGAGGCAAACTGTCATGTTCCGCTATCCGTTTTTGTGGAAACAATGTGACTTGTGCAACTCGTCTTGTAAAATCTCATCCCGTATAGCCGCAGCGGTAAAAAAAAAATATATATATTGCGTGATTCTGACTGTGTCATGAACGTAGCTAATCCCTTTTGAAGGAAACTCGTAAATATCGACGCAGGCATCACAGTCGCCTTGCTGTAAGCAGGCTATAGTCTATTCACGGTAAAGTGAGCGCTATTTAAGGTCCTCCCCCGTAGGCTTGATAACTAAAAAATTATATGAATGAAATAATATACGTATTTTTTTTAATGCAGATTAAGATGTCAAGTATCATGTATGGAAATTCGTTGCACCCATCGTATCAAAAGTAACTCGTAACTCTGGTCATTTTATTGCCCTTTAAACCATTGACTAGTTGAATTTTGGTGTCAGATGTAAAATAATTTTGCGCATGTCTGCGCTGAAACATATTGCAGTTACGTGGGGAAATAATTAAATTAAAATAAAAGTTCTTAACGTAATTTTGGCGTGGTAGTGTACACTATGTTGATTAGCCATATGGCAATTTCCATACAATCACTTGGCAAAAGAATACACATAAGGCGAGAGGAACTTTTAAGCATGGCCTTAAAAAATTTCTCACTTCAACGTGAACAGCCTATACTTGCCTAGCTGGCTGCAGGACAAATTTCATAACCCAGACAGGAAGAGCGAAAATTTCTGACCCACTGACTTCTTATTAGCGCCCATTACTGCCCGCTCAGCACAAAGTTATCGCGCTTTTTTCTACTGCCGTCTGAATGCCACCTCCCCGCGGTGTACATCTGGAGGGCAGTTCCAAACTCCCGCGTTGAACAAAAGGGAACTTGGGAAGGAAAGGAAGTTAACATCTGCAAAGGAGACCATTTCCTATAGAAGACGGGTTCAGTTAAAGGAGCAGCAGTTTTAATTAGACGACACCTAATATTCTTGCCAAACTCCTCGGCTGAAGTCGCCGAGGCGTTGCAACATATGCCAAAAATTTCACATGTAAAGTTAGCGAGTGAGTAACACCCCCATCGTACATTTAAAATGTGACCAAAATTGGTGGTGTAAAAACAAGGAACGCAAATATTTTACTTATTGCATTTGTATTTAGATCACCTATAAATGTACACTCTGAGATATAGTACACTTGTTTAATAGCATTTGACTAAACTTGTACGTGGCAAGTGATACAGTTATTTCTGTACATTGTTTAGTCACAAAAATCTGCTAAGCAATTCATAAAAATATTTCCAAGTTTTGATAACTGATGTGGAACAGTCTTAATTAAGTATCTTAGTCAAAGGATAATTTGTTATACCACTGACATTTTTTTCAATAATAATAAAATTCTTAAATGTACATCACTCATGATAAGACACACAATCGCCAACAACACTGCGTGAACAATAGCAGCCACGATGTTTTACAATCAGTATGAATCATGTAACTTACTGCATACTGTATATTACCTCTCATTTTTAACTTTTGTTGTAACTTCAGGCTTGTAAATATTTTGTTCAAAACAACCACTGAATATGAAAGCGTTAATCGTGTTAGTGTCCTTAGGATAGAAACTGTTCAAAACCAATAGACATTAGTGAGACCAATGTTTACTAAGATTTGTTTAGTAACTGGTTACAGCACCTGATTTTTACTGTATACGGAATGAATCACTGAATTGCTGTGGTGTGCTACGAAAAATGTTACAACAGAAAAAAAGTTGGTATATCATGTTTATTTGTATTTAGTGTTTATATGACGAAATTATTACTAAGTANCCCTTCCTAAAATAACCAAGACGACATTCTTTAAAGACTAGAGGCTCCACTACTCTCTACCACTGCGAAGAGGCCAGTATTTTATATCATACATAATACTAAATATCACTGCAATATATCTCATTTCGCATGGCTAAGGGAAATGACAGCGATCAATACGACATAACTCATGTTTTTAGTTTAAGATTTCTCAATTAAGTTATTTTTTAAAAATCGTTAGGAATGAAAACTGTACGTAACATCACATATTTTTTATGGCTAATTTTGTAAAGGAGGTCTAATAATATACCATCCTCGGTACCTACGTTCTGAAAGGCTACATATAAACCTGTTCAATGATGTTCAATGAATATCATGAACGTGCAAATATAAACTGACTGTGTTCACTGCCAAACATACGACCTTCGCGACGTTTCAGGGACAGAAATCTGCCCCCTTCCTCTCATACCATTTCTCATGTTCGACACTTCTGAAACTCGCTTGGCCTTTTATGTTAGCAAGTTACGTATATAATACAGTCAGTAAAGTAATCGGCCAAGTGCGAGCTTGCTTTACGTTTATTGTTGTAAAATAACAAACTTGGTTTTTTACGTATTAATTTTTAACGTCATAATTATTGCTTCTTTGCATGCTACACGATACACATTTAATGTAAATTATTTTAAACCATTATGAATAAAATCACAATTTTGCGTGCACATTTTTAATTATCAAAATGTCACAATTAGGGGAAATATCAGCGAGGAACGCAGAATAGGCCTGGAACTGGACGAAGGCCCGTCCAGACACCAGTTGTAATTACGACCCCAATTTGAAAATTTAACACCCATCGCAGTTCAGTCACCTTCGCTAATAAGANCCCCCATCACCCCAGGGGTTAAACGCCTTTACGCCTGTTTAAATGTTCCTTCCTTCACTCTCCAAAACTCGTTTACTAGCCGCAATCAATTCAACCTTTTTCCTGACCCTCATTTCCTCCATTACAGTACACTTCTGCCGCTGGAAATTTGTTCGTATTGTTAATACATTTTCGTATCTGACGTAGCAAATTCTCGCCCCTTTTTTCCTCCGGCAGCCTCATAATATCCTTTTTCTTCCCTCGCCCGGAAGTGAAACCAGGTTCCGTGCAATTTAAGAAAGGCAGCATCCACGAAGGGTACCTACAGAAACCAGAAACCCTTCCCACTCTCATAGGGCTGTTTGAATATACTGAGGTTCTGCAACATGCAGCAAACTTTGTATTTCATAATGTTTTTTTTATCCATTAAGACGCCCGCCTTTCTGGAGACATTTTCTGAGTGTGGGGCACAGGAGCAAGAAAGTGATAAAGAACACACAGACAAGTGCATAAAGTGTTCATTCACGTCAAGGATTTTCCTCGTGTTGCATTCACTTTAATTTTAGCATTGAACATGAAATTTTATTGATGGAAATTGTATGGCATATTTCAATGCATGTTTTGCGGCAATATTGTTATTATGTTTGAAGATGAATCAACCTAAAAATACAAGTTCCTCTGTTCTGGAGGGTTACTAAACAATGTTTCGTATGTTCGTTAAGTATAGGCGTGCCTAGATATTTCCAAGGTGCTACCAAATAAATTTCATGTAATGTAAACTGAAATAAGAATTGTATACATACATGTATGTGTATATAAATTATATATTATATACATACCTACATACATACATTTTGAGGATCATTAAAAGTGTTTGGAATCCTCCTCACCTGCAGTTCAGGTGGGTCTTCAAAAACTTTATTTGTTGAAAGTACTGCGGTTGGTGATCCCATATGGCCTTTCCATTACCAAGCAATGCGCACTATCAGCGGGACCTGGGACCGGAGCATCGGAGAAATTCGTGCTGTCATTCCGGTCGGCTGGTGGCTATGATGGATCCAAGTGACCTTGACCTTTTACCTTGGTGACATTTGACCTTCACTCCTGTGACTTTTGACTTTGAAAAACAATTTTTTTTAAATGTGTTATTAAAAATGTATTATTAGAAAATTTATTAATAAAATGTTTTATTAAAAAACTTTTTATTAACATTTATTTTTTAAAAAACTTACATTTACGGAGTTTCCTCACCAATACTCATTCTACTGTGTGTCGCCATCTTGGTTTTTTCGTTTGTCGTTTGTTTATACATTGCTGGAGGCCACCATTTTGGTTTTTCGTTTCTTATTTGTTTATACATTACAGGAGTTTGTCTCTCACATTTTTTCAACCACCATCTTGTTTTTTTAGTTTGTCAGTTGTTTTACGTTGCTGGTGCTGTCCCCAGCACCACGCCCAGCAGACGACTTACCACCTCCACTCCCTCCTTCCAATATATATAATTGCACCGCCAATATTTCTCGTTGGCTAATTACTCGGGTTTTTTTGGAAACGTTCGTTCCGACCAATCAGAGATCTACTTTAATTGCGAGGGCGGACTATTTTTTCCCCTTATAAATTCTTTATAAAACGCACCTCGAGCCCTCTCGGGAAATCAGTATTTTTCTCGCTCTTAGAAATGTAAGCGAGTTATCTAAGCGGCCATAAAATCCGGGTGCACTAGCTTAATGCCTTTGACAAACGGAATGAGTTACCGCACCTGCCGAATTAATCTCTCCTGACCTTCGCACCTTACAAAAGTTTTACAGTATTCAAGTATTTGCCGGTCTACCTGCAGTAGGACGAAGACATACGGGACTGCCTCTAGTGCAGGGAGTGTTTTTAGAGCTGCACCACCTCGGTTTCCAATACGCCGCATCGCAGGGGTTGGTGCAATGCCCGCCGTGCAGCCCTCGCGACGTCTGCGCCCGTGGAAGACGACGTCCCCGTACAAGTTATATACTCGCAAGTTGTACCCGTGGAAGATGCTCCCCTTCAAGAAATTTACTGGCAAGTACTACCCGGCGAGGAAACCAACCCAGGACACAGGTGTCCGATATGTATGGACCTCGATGAAGTCTTAAATGACTTTGTAAAAATTTTGTGAAACTGGGTGTGTGCATGGGAACTTAACATTTATTTACATAAAAAAATTGTGTGAAATTTTTTGCAGCATCCAAGGTTTTCGCTCGTTGGACTCTAACACCATCAAGCAGATTGCAATCTCATACAGTGAAGACAAGAAAACCAAAGTTTTCACTTTATTACCGCCGTGCCCATGGAAGCACCTTGACCGCACCACGCAATAGGCGTATCGCCTACAGACGTACGAAATGCACGGGCTAAGCTGGGACGAGGGAAATATTCCGTACGAGGACATTCCGACAATGCTGGACATAATTCCCTATTACACTGTGTATGTGTTTGGAAGACGTCAATAGTCGGCGATTCGCAATGCCTGCCCCATCGGAACGAACTTTGTAGACCTTCACAAGTATTGTCTCTACTCGCCGTTTCGACAGCTCGTCGAGACTTACGCCACAAGACTTCGCAAGTGCAAAAATCAACGATATTTCTTTTCTACGTGCAACTCTGACACCCTAAAACTGTGGAGTTATGATAACCTATGGTACATTTAAAAAAAACTACGAGTAACCAATGCTAAATTTTAAAAATATCGCATGTGTAATGCCCTCCAAGACTCAGAGAATAAACATGTATAAAAAAAAGTATTCCTTGTATTATGCAGAAGAATAATAATCTTGTGATGTGTGTGCATAAATAAATGTGTTACAAAAAATAAATAATTTTTTATTTTATCTAGAGTTCTGTCCTGCTCACAGAAGTTAAAAAACACTGTTGGCGAAGAAAAAATATTAAGTATACATCAGTTTTGTTATAATTTAAAGAAACAAATTATTCAGTGGGACTCTGGCCATCACCGTCGCCAGCAGTGTCACGTGGTCTCCCTCTCTCCAGCGGCATGCGCTCGGCAGAGACCTCCCCTACCTTCGCTCCCTCAGAGATGTGCGAAGACTATTCTCTCAATTGAACTTTACTATGGTCTGCAGATGTCCCTAGAATGTACTTACTTATCGCCAGTATAACTGTGAAAGTCACATGGTCAACGTTGATTAACGTGTTAGTTTTCATTTACATTTACAACCCACCCACTTTTTTTATATGAACTTAAACTTTTAACAAACTTGAATATATTCTTTTTGCATTTAAACGAGGTTAGAGTAATCGTACAAACATTCCAAGGCAGCAACTTACTGTGTATAAAAGTGTTTTAACTTCAAATTCTATGCACATTAATGTTTATCATGCTATTGGTGTAAAAGAAGTTCAAATTTGGAACGCGCGGATTGGCTACTGCATATCTCGCATGCGCGCGTTCTGAACTTGCTCCATGCGTTCGACTTATCTCTGAAAGAATATTAACCAGTGTATAGGTATTACCTGTTTGCCTTCAGCGACGTATTTTTCATGCGGCCAACCTATCTCCAACAACAGTGTAAACTGAACACTGGTCAAATATTTCAGATTTTATTACCTCTGCAAGGAAGCTTCGTGGATGGATTCTGTGAAACGTCCTGTCCATTTTATAGAAACAAAGTAAGAAAGGAGTTTAATTCATCACCAAAGCAAACAGCGGTATTTTTATTTACTCAACGAGTTGATACACGCCAGAAACGAATGGCTGACGAATCGCAGAGTTAAAATACTCAGGAAGGCAGGTTCTTTCAACCAGGTTATAGTGCATATAATGTAGTTTTTTATTATAACGACGCCAAAAACATTCCCAAAATGAGAATATATTAACAGTTTCTTCTGAGTTTAATTAAAACCTTGGTAATGTGTACAATACCTAAAAAATATCTAGTCTCTAAAGTAGGAGTTTTGAAGGAAGCATGCAAAGAAAAAAGATTAGTAGTAAAATATTATGAGATATTTCGAACTTAAATATTATCAAGTTGTTTAAAAACATTTCCGCAGAATATGAGGTTTAACGAAGTGTGAATGATAGGATTCCACTATTTTTAAATTGATAAATAATATAATTAAATACTAACCAGCATGTTATTCATTTTAGTTTATAATTTTATTTCAACCAACGTTATTAATTTTAATGCCTCCAAGCGTATACCTAGCACTACTCAAAATACGACACCCAAATCTATCATTATTAAAAAATCCTTATCTTGGAAATCAGTATTGTAAGCGGAATCGCGATTCCGCAAAATTTACAGCTCTAGTGTGTCTATATCACAGCCAGTAAGCACAAACGGAAATATGTATTCAAAAGAATTTAACAGAAACCATAATGTAAATAATTACATTTGTGTGTGTATGTGAAGAGACGTTTATTGCACAACATTATACTTAATACTACAAAATAGACAATTTTAGCTAAATTTGACTAAATACGTGGTATAGTAAATACATTTTTTACATTTTGGATAGCCAATACTGTAAAGCAGCTTTCTTACCAAATATTATCTAAATTTGTAACTGACTAAATAATTTAAGTAATTATGACGTAAAACGGTATAAAATATATGTTACGACACATAGTGGTATTATGGTTCTAATGGGTATTTATAGTAGAAGAATGGCTAACTTATAATTTTTTTGTTATAAAATGCCTTTCATGGTATAAAAATCACAGACATGTGTTAGTGAATATTCTTATTTTTAGAGTATTTTACTCTTATTATAGTCTCGGATAATAATTCCTAACGAAATAAGACCAGTGCATTTTTAATATGTTAATATGATGGTTAAATACTCACTTCCGGTTTAAAAATGACTGGACGGTAATTTTGATTAATTTCAATTTGTACGTATTTACATCTAACACACTTTCGTTATTAATATTCGGCTCTTTTGTTTGATTAATATCAAGAAATAAATATTTTGAAAGTCTGTCGAAGACCAAGGCTTCTGAAAATCTCGATAAAAACGCTGAATACATACAAAAATATATCAGTTTCAGAAACAATTACCAGAAATTTGATAAAAGAAATCACATTTGTATACAAGCTGTAAACAGTTATGACTACCGCTTTGCTGTTACATCTTACAGGAAACAGTTCAAGTGATATTTATTTTATATTCGTCTCTCATATCAACATCCCTTATCAATACATTTCTAATAATGTCTTCAGTCCTCGTTTACTTTTGACTTGTTATTTGCGTTTATAGTTTTCAGATGTAAAGTAAAGTGGTTATTTACTTTGTTTCGCGAACCACGCCCAGTGCATTACAATCCGTCGTCTTGAAACATTATACTTTTTATAAATATTCTAACAAAGCTTTGCAATTACGAAAAATGCTGCAGATTTTACATTGTTAATTTTTTTACATAAATAAAATAGTTTTTATTACGGGGTTTGAAAACGTAGGTCATTAGAAGTAATAAATTTATAATTAATTTTAGTTACTTACGATATACGCATGGCGCATTCTTATTTGGGTCAACTTAATTACAGAAAGAATAATGATGGTTCGTAAAATTTCAGAGCATCAAAAATACTGAATGAAGTGAGCTTATGTGAGCTTGAAAATTATAATATACTATTATATCAACAAGCATTGAACCAAAGGAAAACTAATCACTTCACGTTAAACTATGCCGTACACTAATTATTGAAGAAAACAGTTCATATGATACTACCAAACCATGGACTTGTTAATCAAATGCTCAATGTCGATGCCTATTCTTGTATTCAAACAATCTTCTAGTATTTCCAGCTGTCGTTGAAAATAATATTGCATCGCTGACTAAAGTTTCCGTAAATATTTCTTGAGAAACTCTTTGAACTTTGGAATCCTTGTTTCTTTTTAATAATGTCAATTTTGGGTAATTTACCACAGGGATATCATAGTGTTTAAAAGCAGATTTTTAAATAGGCTATACGCATTAAAAATTCCCCACTTGTTGGCATAACAGAAATACTTAGTCTCAACTCACCGAAGATATTTGGAAGAATCTTTAGCTATTCCATTTCATACGAATGTTTTGATTCCCATCGAGTTGATGTTTGACGTCACATCCTCTATCATTCCTCCTTGTTTTTCCACAATTTGGCACACTCCATTAGATGCCAATCACTTCTCCTGAACATCTATGCTCACTCGGGCCATCCATATTTCATGAAGTCTTCTCCTTGGTTTATCTATCCCATTCGCTTTCATCGATGCAAAATTTTTGCCAAATCGTGGTCTTACATTTTCATTACATGATCAGACTATTTTAGTATTTGTCTTTCAGTTCTGTCTGTTATTGGCGAAATTTACAAACGCTCTCCTGTTTTTTGTACCCACTGATCTACGTCTTCAAGTATACAAAAAATGTTTAAATGTATTCCCTTTGGATTCTACACATTATTTTTTGAACCAAGTATATTTGTATATGGAGTTTTCATTTCCAAGCTGATATATAAAAAAAATTTTTAATCTAAGACATTTGCATATTAATGTGGTTAAAATAGTGATCGTTCATGTATACAGAATTATATTCAATTTTAATAAAGTTTATCGCAGTACCTATTTTTTGCATTTATATCAGTTTTATGCCAATTTTTACTGATAATATGCACAGATAAACCGTTTTAACTAATAACATTCTGCACAGTGCTTTATAATACAAACTAAAATTAGATAAGTTTAAATTCAATAAAAAGTGAAATTTGCGAGAAGTCAAATGCCATTCATTATTAGCAAGGAAATATATTTTATTTCCGAAATAAGTATTTCAAATTTACTTGTAATGACTAAAAATCTCTCCTCAAACATAATTTGTAATTCACATTTAGTTCTTTTTTTACAATAGTATAATTTGCCGAAATTCTGATAACGTGTGTTTAATGATTGATAAGGAAATTAATTATTAATGACTCTAAATATAATTTTGTCCAGATAACTCGCACTTCTGTACTACTTGTTAGATATCATAAAAATATGGTGTGTTGGTTTTAATTGTAAGCTTATATATTGGACAAAAACAAGATCTCTGTTATGAACTGTAACAGTAGATGTGGTTTGAGGTTTTCTGTATTTTTCCTACCGACATTTATACGGTTTTAGCAACGAAAAGAACGTTGGTAATGAAAGGATAATAAAATGAAACACAGCTGCTATTAATCATTCCGCCGTAAACGAAGACAGATGAGGGGGATAAAGTAATCAACGCAATTTCGTTGCCGACCAAAGTTTTCCCATATAATTCTCATCGTTTCCTGTAACACTGAGAAGCTATTTCAGTGGTCATTCCTGCTGTTAAGCTTTATTTGCATTTATTTTACGTTTCCATGTATGCAGTACCATAAGCGTTCAAATTTCATTGCAAAATTCAACATGCTGACCTATATTTCGTTCATTGGTTTGAATTAGTCATTACATTGTATTTGCCGTCAAATCGGTTATTTTATATCTCAGTTAGCAAAATAATAGTATTCGCTGACAGTCAGTTTATAATTGTGCTGATATAATACTTTATTTTTAGGCTTTACCAAACCTACTGTTTATTATTTTAACAAAGTAAGCAATAAGCTTGTGATTGTATTAAAGTTGCCATTTAATATACCATTATCTTCATCCTGTATTTCTGCAACAACATCAGTTTACTTTGCACTTTTTCCAACATTTCCGAAGTTGGAACTTATTAGTATTATTTAATTAATTTGCTACCAGCACCAAAAAGGGCCGTCGACAGCCGCTAATGACCCTTGGTACTAGTTTAATGCGCAACGTTAATAACCCCCTACACTAATTACAAAAGAGTAATTTTATGTATTTCTGCTTATTATGAAAATATCAAAACTTGTACACAAGTTTTAAAGAATATTTTAAGAAAATTATTCTGTTAGTTTATTTCTAAGACAACATAGTTTCTATCCATTTATATACAAATCTTTTTCAGAGATACGACGAACATTGAACCTACGATTTATTGCAATACATATTTTACACTGAAAAATAAGAGGGAAATAAACTTCAATAAAATCAATAACCCAAACTGAGCACGGATCCCAGGAACTTGAGCACGGCTACAGAAAAGTTGGAAGTAACCACGACTGGACTCTATATAGCGTATGACTAGACTCTGTATAGCGTATGACTGGACTGTATATATAGTATGACTGGACTCTATAAAACTTATGACTGGACTGTATATAACGTATGGCTGGACTGTATATAACGTATGACTGGACTCTATATAGCGTATGACTGGACTGTATATAACGAATGACTGGACTCTATATAACGTATGACTGGATTCTATATAGCGTATGACTGGACTCTTTATAGCGTATTACTGGACTCTATAAAACTTATGACTGGACTGTATATAACGAATGACTGGACTCTATATAACGTATGACTGGATTCTATATAGCGTATGACTGGACTCTTTATAGCGTATTACTGGACTCTATAAAACTTATGACTGGACTGTATATAACGAATGACTGGACTCTATATAACGTATGACTGGATTCTATATAGCGTATGACTGGACTCTTTATAGCGTATTACTGGACTCTATAAAACTTATGACTGGACTGTATATAACGAATGACTGGACTCTATATAACGTATGACTGGATTCTATATAGCGTATGACTGGACTCTTTATAGCGTATTACTGGACTCTATAAAACTTATGACTGGACTGTATATAACGAATGACTGGACTCTATATAACGTATGACTGGATTCTATATAGCGTATGACTGGACTCTTTATAGCGTATTACTGGACTCTATAAAACTTATGACTGGACTGTATATAACGTATGACTGGACTCTATAAAGCGTATTACTGGACTCTTTATATAGCGTATGACTGGCGGTCTTGTACAGTAGACACTTGTCACCATTTATTTGAAGCAGTGGTGAAATGGCTTACAAGTCTAAGACCAAACAATTTCTGGATACGGAAAAGAAGCACTTGTTTCCGAAGGGTTAGGGCTTAAAGCCTACTAGTGTTTTCATGTTCACGTTACCTTGCTGCGGAGTGATTATCGAGTTCTTTCGCCGGCGGCGATATCTCTAAAACATTGAGCAAAAAAAAAAAAAGTTTTCTCATTGCGCAGCTGTCATGAACACAACACCACGTGAACGTTCAGATTCTCTCCGTTATCTGGAGGGGGTTGGGGAAAGGGGGGTGGGATTCATGGGAAGGAAATACAAATTGCAGAGTGGGCACCGGATAAACGCTCTCCGCACAATATAAAAAATAATAATAATAAAAACTCCCCCTTGTGTATTTATGTACGGTACGCGCTTTTGTTCATGCGGGCTGTCGGGGAAGCGTGAACCGTGTTGCTACGGCTCGAATGGTCGAGGGTGGGTGGAGCGTTGATAGATTGTGTTGGGTGGGGGGCGGTGCGGGGCTATTTTTCCGGGGTGACACGCCCACCGACATTCTTCCGGGGAATATCTCCGGGCACGAACGACTGGAAGCCTCCCGTTCCGTGTACACATCCGCCAGGGGCCCTTTTTGTGCCGGGCGGGGTAAAAATGGCTGACGTGGATGGCAAGGGGAAAGAGCGAGAAGGGATGGGCGGCGGGTAATTCATCATGTCGCGGTCAGCGGCAGAGCCCGTCCACTAGAAAGAGGATATTACGTGAAGTTTAACCCGTCAGGGGATCAGCCGCATCATCGGACTCAGGCACGTGCAAAACGTTCCTCGAAAAAAATTTCGCTGGATATTAATTTTCAAAAATATAGCCCTTTGTGTGACTGATCCCCTGTCTTCGTTCTTTCCCACGCACATTTTTTTTTCTCCCGAAATCAGATGTGAACAGTACGGGACGTACTGTGAAAACCTGCTTCTCGCGTTTTGTTCAAAATCTTCAAGCGCCATTTAATTCATCATTTGGAATAACCAGAATCACTAGATGCTCAACTAAACCTAGAAATATTTAGGCTTAATACAGGTTTCTGCATGTTCTTTGAATGTCACTTGCAATGTGAGCAAGTGATTAAATGACTTATTAATTCGGACATAAGGCATCTCAGAGCTATGTTCCCAAGGAAAACACATATGATAGTATATTAAAAACATTAAAATAATTCCACAAGGAATTCAGTCACAAGTTCTAACAAGCTAAACGAAACAAAACAGGAAGAGAAATAACCTAACGAGCAACAAAGACAAAGTGGTGTATTATAAGAAAACATGAAAAAATACTTTAGACTGACCAACGAAGAAAAGAATGTGGACACTGAGGCGAAGATCAAAATTTCCAGGAAATGATATGTTCACATTATAATTAATCGACAGTTGAAAGTAGTAATACATGTCATTATGGGTTGTTTATGGTCACATGAACCTTTTTGAAATTAACCTTTTAAAAATGTCACAGCCCCTACCTGCATATATTTAACGGGCATACCGAATTGCAAGCACCCAGTAAAATTTGGCAGCGAAGGAGGGAAAGTAGTCCCATTTGTTAACGTTCAATTAGAAGTGTTTTGTAACCATATGTTAGTACTGAAATAATCTCTTTTTCTTAGTTTTTTAAATGTAACCAATTGTAAAAAATTTCGCTAATCTGTAAAATATTTACTTTTCTAATAACTCCACAGTTTCACTTGAGCGACGTATGAATAAAGTGACCAGGCCCAAACCAATTTTGGAGTATTTTGGAAGAATACGAAATACGCATACAAGATGACGTTAAGTTAAGCTTTCGAAATTGCTCAATTTACCGTGAACAACAAATAAATATATTAAAATGAGGGTCTAATTTGTTCCTCGCTCAGTCCTGCACAAGAATTTGTGAGGCAACAGCATCTTCTAAATTGAGTTGTTTGATAATGAAATATTCTGCCATTCCATTGCTGCAGAAACAACGAATAACTATTATTCGTTCTCAGGGACAGCGATAGTAGAATGATTATGGGAAGTCGGGTACAAGGATTCCACAGTAGGTGCCAGGCGCCAGCCAGTTGTCATTTTGTTACGTCGCCCGACCACCATCTTGGATGTCGGTGACCTTGTCTCGTGACCTTGGCCTTGACCCTATGACCATGACCTATGACCGCAATTTGATTGTCCCGCGATGATGCAGCACACTGTATTCGGAAATAGGCTTCCATGTCGTGATTCGTAGGAGATAGCTCCATCTTCAGCAGTAATGCGTATGGGTAGAGTAACATCTTGCTTGATAATATGTATGTTACAACTACTATCTTGTAGTGAGTGTGGTGCTTATTGTAGTGCATGTGGTGCTGATTGTGGTGCATATGGTGCTGGTTGTGGTGCATGTGGGGTTGACTGTGGTGAATGCGGTGCTTATTGTGGTGCATGAGGTACTGATTGTGGTGCTTATTGTGGTGCATGTGATGATGATTGTGGTGTGTGGTGCTGATTAGTGCTGCAAATTTTATAACGAATATTTTAAACATCCCTGCGGGTAAATTGATGTTTGACAAAGTTTGTTATGAAATGACGTATTTAAAATTTTTACCCTGCAAGTCGTTATTTCATGGCGACACACGCTGCGCAAAGTTGTAAATGCTTTGCTGCAGAAGCCACAAAACAGATGCATCATTAGTGATTTTTCGTCTATACTGTTCCTGGTCTACAATGAAACTGATTCAAGAAAGTATAAAAGGAATGTATTTATACTTTTCTCTCTCAGTTCACCACGATGTCTCAAAGGGGTAAAATCAAGTTCGTAAAAGGTGTCGTCGATACGCTGATCAACAATCTACCGTTCCAGCTGTACATTCCCGGATACAAGTTCTCCGCACCGGGAACGAAGATAACTAAAAGGCTGTCATTTGGTGACATAGGCATCAATGCACTGGAAGAGGCGTGCAAGCAGCACGATATTGCTTACTCCCAAAACAATGATCTGGGAATCCAACACCAGGCAGAAGGCCAACGAAATAAGGAAATCATCAGACACGGACTGTGAGAAAAAATTGCTTTGTGGGGCGTATCCAATATGATGTAGGCCATTGTGAAGATGGGCATGGGCGATAAGAGCAAGAGAAAGGCGAAGGTTAAAATGGGAACTGGTACAGAGAGCAAGAGAAAGACGTAAGTGAAACGAAAATCAGTGACTAATAGAAGAAAAGCATGCAATACTCAGAAAACATCAACCAGCAGATTATTTCAATTGCTTTTGCCAGCACTCGGGGCTCCCGGGGGCCTAATCGCAGCCACGAGTGAAATCTTCCGAGCCGTCAACACAGCATCGAACGAAAGTAAGCGGTTGTCCGAGGCCCAGAGACACTATGCAAATATGGAAGCTATCACCATGGGTAGGACAACTGTCAAGGCCTCTACCAAAAACCATATCCAGTAGGAGGTGGAAGAGTGTCAAAAGCGACGCAGAAGGAAGAGGAAATAAATAAATCTTTACCGAAACGACCGCTCACTAATATGGATTTGAAACTGTTTGCGCGCAAATTGGAAACACCTAATTTTAGAGGAGTGTATATGAAATACGAATTGAAAAAGATACCAAAATGTAATGAGTGCACTATAATTAATCTGTAAACGACATCCAGGCCCAGTACCAACTTGGTAACTTACGTCAAATATGGAAAACATGCAGACTATTATGACCGTTTTGGGAATTTGTGTCCTCCACCCGAACAGCGACTGTACCTGAAAGGAACGAAGTTTACTTATGTACCACGGTGAGTGACAGGGATGTTAATAGAATATTTTTTATGACAAATATACAATATACTTAAAGCTTGGCATGTGTTCAATATATTATTTTCATTAAACTCACACTAATCAACCACGCTCAATGTGGTAAAAAATTATTTAGTTGTATGGTACATAAAACAATAAAATACAGTGTCCATAAATATATTATAAAACCAATAATTACTCGAACACCAAAATTTTATGCTGTAGACATTTAGGTAAAAATTATAATATTCATCTGCTACCATAATTCCACACACTATTTAGCCACTGTGGTATAATAAATACTTTATTAATTGTTTGGAAGCTTGACAATGCAAATGGGAAACCACCTACATTTTATTTAGAAACTGATTCTATTAATATTATTCTAATTATATTTTCAATTAGTTATTAATTTTCTAGAGGTAGACATCTATCTTAAAAATGAAAAGTGTATAAAATTGCAGTTTAAATATAGATCTTTTAATTAAAACAATTGAAAGAGTAGACAAAAAAACTCATGGATGCGGGTAAACAGAAATTACCTCTTGAAAAACTTATGGCCCTGGAAGCCTTGACAAACCTGAAAAGCACCCCGTACAATCTATCTAACTTTAATTTGCAATAATGATGCACATTTTCTTTTACATGGCCAATGAATCATATTTCAAAAAATTCACGAATGACAGATAAATATTTTAATCATATCTTACATCACAAACCTTGTATGAAATGAGTTCACCCAATTATGATGTAGTTACTTAGTAACATTGTAATGTGATAACATTGTCCAGATGATAACAAGATTGACAAAAAATGTTCCATGAAGCTATCACTTTGCTGATACTTCTCCAGGCGAACATGAGAAGCTGGAGAATAGTCCGAATTTGGCGGACTGGCACGAAACTAGTAACGGAATGTTGAGGAGATGAATTGTTGAAATAATACTTCGAGTGAAACTTCAAATGAAACTTGGAATAAAACTTCATCCAAAACCATGATTCCCTCTGGAACACATGAATAATAAAGTTGGCGGAAAATGAATTACTTGTTCCAGAGTCAATAAAACATGTCATGTACTACCGCAGCAACACTGATGCCATACTCGCCCATCTCGGAGAGAAGGGATGACACTGCATAGAATGACTGAAGATAATTCACAAAAACTAAATATCGTACATTTTTACTACTAACTCTGCACTATTCTACATGACGCTTCAAAAACTAAATAAACTGCTGCAGAGAAATCATCCGCCTGCAGCAACGTCCCCGAACACGGGATCACACGGCGAACATGTCCCGTCATGGCCGCGTCTGTGCAGAGAGTCAGGCAAAAAAACTGTTGGCGGCGGCGGAAGGATACAAAATTATGCGCTGCACGTGGGAACAAAGGCGACAAAATTGAATTCAGAAGCCGGTTCTAGAGATCAGTAGGGTACCACAAACGGTCTACAACTATAAACAACTGTTCCACAGCATGAATTACTCTTGTGGCACCTCTGGCAAGTAGCATGGACAAGATACAGCGAAAGGCATCCGAGGCTCTCAGAGCTAATATCCCGGTGGAAGTTGAGCAGTCTACAGAAAGCAACCAGCTTCCCGCCAGGCTTGGCAGCGAAGTTAACTCTGTACTAACTCACAGTACATGAATACGTGACTCAAATTAAATTTCTCAAATAATGTAACTGTCCTCAAATTGGAATAAATCGCCTACTGACTCAATTACTTAGACAAAAACATAATAATATATCAAATGAGGTAAAATATAAAAAAGTTTGCGCTATAAAATTTTAGGAAATTTTACAACGGCACACTTATAACTACGAGATAGAGTAGCCACCTAACCCTTGGAACTATGGGCATTTGTGTCTTCGTTTCCTAGTTCGTTCGTTCAGTAAATGTATAAAATGTCTATACAACGAAAGGAAAGCATCGGTCATGGTGATAACACTTACCTTGACGGGGCGTAGCTCCGAGCTACGTACTTTACACTTTCCGCCACTAGACCTGGAGGGAGAATGGTGCATAGGCCTTGTCGATTTTCAAACCTACAATGCTATACCGAACATCGATGAAAAAAACTTAAAGATGTACCTCGTAAAAAGAGGTAATGTCTCCCACGAGGTAAAATTCCCTTTAGGCTCTTATTAAATAGACGACATGGTAAGGTAGATTGAAGATTCACTGTCCCCCGACACAGACTTCGAGCTACGTGGGAATCCCAATACTCTGAAGAGTGTCATCAGACGCAGCGAAGATATCGACTTTATGAAATCGGATACTATCGGGCCGATTATGGAGTTCGAGGTACACATACACGAAGCTGTCAAAACACACGAGTCATTGCGGCCTGTAAAAATTTTGCCAGTCAATATGATACGAATAAACTGTAATTTAGCGATTGGCACATATCTCAATGGAAGGCCGAGCAATACGTTACATGAATTTTCGCCTATGGTCCCTCCAGGTTTTAAACTGGCCACAGCACCGTAAATAATCATTTATGTTCCGGTAGTCCCGAAGAGAGCATACGAAATGTCGTGACAGTCGTCAACCAGCATGGAGAGTTAGTGAACTTTATAAAATGAGAAATCACCCTACGCCTTCAGTTTAGTAGATGGGAATAAGATTTACGACGACCAGAAGCAATAAAACAAAGTGCCGTGCAATACCTACAATCAGTATGTCGCAGATCTCCGAGGAGTTAACACATGCTAGCAATATTTTCCTCCGCAGTCTCGTCTTCAAAGTCAATCGCGATGGAAGATTACCTAAATGCGAAGAACTGGTCGTTTTTGAAGACAGCTTAACGAAGGTGGAACTTCATACGTACCAGCCTTTACTGATCGACCACATCACGTATTTTCTCAACGATGTTGAGGTGAACCAGTCGCGAGATGTGGGCATAACCTCAACGAACAAAAATTATCTTTCGGTCATGCCGAATAAGCTGTCTGCGGCCAAGATGGCGGGCTGGGGTGTCGAAGATGACTACAGTGTTCCTATATACCGTGGAGGCAAGTTCGAAGTGTGCATCCTGCTCTCCATGCTTGGGATTTGCCGAAGACTAGAATCGAATTATCTTCAATTTGAAGCAGCAACTGGTGCTGTTTCTAGCCAATATGCATGTGAACGCCGTCATGGGTACAGGAGAAAACCGGGAGATAGTGGAACTGAATCTACAGTCTATCGAATGGATGCTGCCTGACGTGCAGTTGAAGTGCCACCGTTTGTGACTGCCCAGAAACTACGTTTTGCCAGGGAGGCAGATACCATTTTTTGTAAACAAGGCATATGGAACGCCCGGGATTTTCCCACTTTTGCTCATTTCGGTGCTTCGAGGTTACCCAGCGGTACCACAAATAGGTAGTGGGTATCCTTGCGCTAGGAGAGGCTATACGCGACGCTTCACTAGCCCTTTCCCGCATCACGCGTCGCTTGCTCTCCATTTCTAGAGCTGGCAATAGCTCCGACACTTCTCAGATCAACTCAACCTCTTAAAAGAAATAAATAAATGGCGTGTGGGGAGTGCACCCAGGGCAAGGCAACACCCTCCGAGTGACGGTCTTCCCAGCTGGGACCCGTAGGTGACCGTCATCCCCGGGCATGACAGAAATGAGACCCTAGAACGGAGCGGCGCTGGAATGCAAGGGCGGGGGAAACGGGAGTACCCCGAGAAAACCCACCGGCAAGCGGCATCGTCCAGCACGATTCCCACATGCGAAGATCCGGGCGTTAACCGGCCGGGGATTGAACCCGGATCGCCGTGGTGGGAGAGCGCCCTGGACACTACGCCACCGCTGCCCTACTCAACCTCTTATTTCCCCGGCCGACAAAAGAGCAGCAGGAAGAGCCATATCAGAGGGAGAGTCTTTACCTTTCGGTCAGCAAAACTCCCACCAGGCCTTGAAGCATCCTGGCTAATCTGCCGGGAGCAGGGCCGGACTAGGAATAGGCTTTCCCTGGTCAACCATATCCCAACCAGGCCTTAGCGAATGACGCACCCGGTGACCGAGAACAGAGCGAGGAGGGAGTGTGCTTCCCGTAGTCAACACAAATCCCACCAGGCAAAGCCTTACACCCACTGCAGGCTGGTCCTTAAGGTTTAGTGAGACAGGGCGAATGGTGAGGATTTTTACTCATACATCCGCGATACCGTTCATATATTTGCTCGGGAAACAGACAATGCATAGTGAAGTTGTCAATTATGTATTGTAGCGACGTTGAAAATTCCTGTACTTGCAACAAGATGTGTGATATTATTTCTGCGATATGTATAGGTTAAAAACGTCCATTACAGTTTAGGAAGTTCACCATAAATATTTTATAGTGTTGAAACCTTCTGTTAATAACGACTTTTATCAGAAAATGAAATAATAATACTGAAACTTTCAGACATAAAGTTTTGTAAAAGTTATAACCATTTTAAGGCACAACATATCGAATAATACCACCTTAGTCGCTAATGTAGAATCATAGCACCCACTTTTAAATATACAACATCTACTAGAATTATGTTAGATTTTCTTAGTGACGTTGTTTTGAAAACGATAAAACGTTTGACATTTCCGTTTTCCACCGTATTTATTAATTTGCTTTCTACGGGTTATTTAAATTAATAAATTTAAAGTGAGATGACCTGGTTCCTCATATAACCACGGAACATAATATAAGCATTAAAAAACGCGTATTAGTTTAAAAAAATTAAACAAATATTTTCTACAACATTTTATAGCAGCATTAATTCATAACAACAATAAAATTCGCATAACCAAAAATTCAAACCAAAAGCGTAAAACAAGAATAGAAAACGTTGTTTTAGTTTACTTGCCATAAATATAATAAAGTTGATAAAAAGTATAAAATAAAACTTTTGCAGAAATTAAAAAATGAAGCAATAAAATGATGGCTTAAAGTATGGAAAATATTAAATTAATACTAAAACTGTTTAACAGCATATTCACACATGCGCATAAATTTTATATCTATCGCTCTTCACGCGACTCTCACCATCAAAGATATGAGAATATAATAATATTTTAACACAACATTATTTTTTCCATTAAATAATCAACTTTATTAAAGTCCATTACCATAATTTTCCTCGTCGCTGGAAAATATCGCAACTCTGACTTCGAATGTCAGTAGGTATGAGTCAATTTTGAGAAAAACTCTCTCTCTCTCGTATCTGTCAGGATTCACAAGTATGCAAGCCAAAACATTGTACATCAGAATAACATCGAAGAAAAGTATTCCCTTGGGATTTCTGTCGGTTATAAAATGTGAATAAGTTCTGAGTTAATGTGTAGCGAAACTTTTCATGTCAAATGGAGTTTTTGTATTCGTGATATTTTCTACCTTAATTGCGCCTTTTTTTTTTTGTTTAAAAGTTTCAAACCTGTCACAATTACGTCATTTTATTTTTTCTCTCGAATGTAGCCTCCGGTTGGTGCGTGCGTGCCCAGTCTCGTACCAAGTTGCCTTCATTTGCGTGTGCAGTCACTTTCCCCTCCTCCAGCGAACGAAGCTCTTCTTGGGTTGCAGTGGCGTGTCACGTGACACAACAATCAGCCCGGGGCTCGTTTAACGCGTGACGTTTGCCCGATATCGGAATCAGCGCTGCACCCCGGCTAACGGCTCCTAAGCTTTCACGCGAAATGCGAGGACAGACTGAATTATTCATGCAGGAATACGCGATGCAAATCACGCTCGCATTCTCTTCAAATACGCGCTATGAACTGCGTGCATGCTATTTTCATCGTTCCATGCGGACTGCGAAAATTCAGGGAAACAATATTGTACGGTATTATCTTAAATTCAAAGTTAATTGTCGTATCATTCAAAATATTATCGCAACAACTACAAACAAAACCAAATCACTTATTAAATATAAAATAATTTTCTTGCCCTAAACGATATTGGAAGATATTTTTTAATTAACGAGAATGTAAAGTTTTAAATACGGAAAACGCAAAAAAAAAAAAAAAAAAAAACTGTTGCCTTAACTCTAAAATTTTCCTCTTCCCAATAAGTGAAACAAACTTCGCAATGCTCGGATTATAAGCAGGTCTTGGATAACACCATAGTTCTGCCTTCTGCCAGTTCAAGATACTACCACCAAATACATAAATAATGAAATAAATATTCTCCAGCCTGAGGAACTTCCATAACCATTGTTCTTGGTCTTATTTTACTTTCGCGACTCGAATATATGAATCAGTGTTCAGCAGAGATGATGGCATTGTACAAGCGACGAGTAAATCGTTTGCCAATGGAATTAGCATATTTCTTCTCACGTAGACGGAGGTTAATAACCTGAAACCAGTGTTTAAATGGTCTACATATTACAGCGAATAATAACCGGATACAAACGGATCGTCCGTACAGGTCATATTCATTTTAGATGACCTTAAACCTTTCAGTCACAGATAAATCTATAATTTTAAGTGTTGCAACAAACAAATATTTTATTCGGAACTCTACTGATATCGACACGACGTTTTGTCATACATCGGCAACAACAAAAATATGTCCATGCCTTCTCTAACTAGCAGCAGCGGTTGATACGGCTGCGGAATATAGTTTCAACAGCGAATGATGCTTTACGCAAGTATGAAAACTTTCTCATAAGACGGTGTACAGTGCAGAGCATTAAAACCACTTCATATGCAACATCCCACATAGCGGATACTGTGACTGAAATGGCTAAACGTAAAACTCACGTATACACTCTAAAAATAGTTTTGTACATTTACGAGAAGAATCCTTAGAAACCCAGTCGCCAAGATAACACTTTGTAAAACTACAAACAGTTTTCCTGTAAATTTTCAAAACACATATTACATATTTGTAATATTACAAATAATAGTATTGTATTACAATTTACATAATTGAGAAGTGTAAATAAAGTTATTTTTTTCTTCTAGAAAACACACGTAATAAATAATAACAGATAATAACTAAAAAAAATCTTTCAAAATATAATTTACGAAAACAAAGAATTGCATCTTGCCAGCACGGTGACTAAAACCCATAGCCCTTGTTTTATCAGCCCACACCCTTAACTACAAGACCATCTTGACATACAACCTTAGAACTTATTTTTATAGTAATATACCTGAAAGTACCTACAAATAATTAAAGATGGTATTTGATTAATAAGAATACATTTATTTAATTTTAATAGGTCTGTGTAGATACGAAACATTAAAAGTTAATGAATAATACGATCACGTTTTATTGAAATAGTCGATTTATTATGGTTATTTGAGTTTTAAGTGTTTTACATTATTCAAACTTGCAATACATTTCTTCAACTTTACTTTACATCACCCATAGTTTTTGCACAAACAGCTACATGCGGTCTTACGTTGTTGAGTGTCCGCCATTTTGCTGGAGCTCATGGATACGGGTCAGTATTGTACAAACATTTCTTGAGGTCTATTACAAACACGGTCCTTGTACTTTTACAAACGAATAGTTTTACAACATAAATAGTTATACTGTTACAATCAATTGTAAAATTACAAACAACTTCTCAGTAAAAATTACAACATTTTTACAGTTTACTGTAGCTAAAATTGTCAACATGAACATAAGACACGATATTAGTGAGGTTAAACATAACGTGATTATTGGCCATACTGTAAGGGAGATTTCAGGCAAATGCCAGTACCCATGCATGTTAGTCGATATAAGGTGATGTGAAGATTCAATGTGACAGTGTCAGTACCATCCCCTTGCCACTTGAATAGTCTTTTTAGTGGCTACATTGTAGTGTAACAAGTACTCAACAGGTATAGCAAATATCGCATCAGTTTCTGCTGTGGATTCGCAGGAGCGATAAAGTCAACGCGTACTATTAATTGAAAACTAAACTAAATAAAATTTACTGACAAAACATTTTGAAGAATGAAATTTTCTTCGGTAATAAATTTTGTTTTGAATTAACTGCTATTATTACGTGTAAATATCCTCTTAAAAGTCATTTTAAAACACCAAAATGTTTTATGGTGACTGGATTATTTGATGTTGTGATGTTTTTGGCATTATTGGTAATCAGTAACGAATTTTGGTGTGCTTTTCATTTCAATTGCTTGGTGATTATTGTATCTACGGTTGCTTAAATGGCGAAGAACAGGAAGATAGTTACTGCTGACGCAACTGTCTTCAGGTTTCCAACAAACTAGCACACGTGAGTGGATTTAAGTTGCGTACCAGTTACGTACAGTCTAAATAACCCCATATGTCATTAACAGTAAGAGATACTCCTTATATAGGGCTGCTCTCTGAAATCGCGTATTACTATTGTATTGTATAACAAGTTCGTAAACTTCTAATTTTCTTGTGCTATCACATAATGTGTTACAATGTTTTGTACTTGCCAAATTGCTAGATAAAACATATAAAAAAATTATTTTTGCCTTTCATTATTATTTAATTTATGCACAATGGAGGAAATACCATATGAGTAGATATGTGCCCAGTTTTTCAAAGCGTAATATATGGTATTTAATTTAATGGGAGAAGTATAATAGTTGCGCCGACAAGAACTCAAAAAGCAATATTACTACGGCATACATTACAAAGTTGTCATGCGATAAAAAAATGATGTTTAAAAACTGAATGAATAATTACTTACTGTACGTGTAATGCCATAGTAAAATTAGCCAGAATAGTGGGTTGAATTTTAAACTAAAGAATTTGTAAGTACAATAATTTTAGTGATGTTAAATTAATGTTCATTTAATAATAGAATATAGTGTATATCGAATACTTTCGATACCTTCCATGCATTGTAAGAGAATGTTATGAAATTGATTCATTGGAAATGTTCAGCCGATTGTAACACGAGGTTCTGCTGCGAATTCATGGGCTTCGTCCATTTGCGGCTTGTTCACACTTTTTGAATCAAACCTTTGGAAAAATCACCCCATGTATAACGTGTTTGGTTGTTTCCTAGATATTCCATGTATCACAAGCGTTTTATACTGCCGTAACTATAAAATTGTCTAATTTATCGTTACATTAAAATTTATACTTATATTTTATCTATACATTATAAAATTTAATTTATAATTAATACCTATGAATACAAACAGTGAGAAAAAAGGTGTGTTGGAATTCCTAGTAAGAAATAGTTATTATGTAAAACTTTTTTGCAGTGAGTGCACACGAATATGGCGGCACGTTGTCCCTTTCGTGTAATTTTCTAGACTCCATTAGACTGTTTGCACAAGCCGGGGAATATCCTGGAAGTAGAACTTGAACAGGGCTTCAGAAAAGTGTGAAGTAACCATCTAAGGACTATCGAAACGTTCTTACTCTTCAACTTAAATACTAGCGTTTCCGGTCTTCATTAGTTATATCATCTTTGGTCACTGCCGTCAGTATTTCTTAGTTCAAGAATATTCATTTTGCCATTTTCTCTCGTCTCTCAATTTTTGTTTCTTTTTTATTTTTGCATCTGACACCATAAGAAATATTACTGGGTTTTAATTGGCAGCAATTGTTTGGTATAAAATTCACCCCTGTAAAATCAAATACACTTAGCAAGAAATTCAGCTTTGACTACATTATAATACAAAACACAAAATCCTTTAAAAAATTAGAGAAAAAGATGCATATAAATTATGAACTGAACAGTACTATGGCAAAATATTAAATATATTTTCAGATATTTCAAATTGTATATACTGTATTCCCAAAAATTAAGGACACTAGCGAAATGCAAAGAAGAGGAGGAATACACTATTCTTAATGATGTTAAAGATATCGTTTAAAGATCACGAGATATCTGTACAAAATGTGCGCGAGCTGCAATAAGGCACTATAATCACTATCCGTGTTAGACAGTGTGTAGCTCTGTAATAATCAGAGCACAAGGGAGCGGACAGTGTGCGTGATCTTGACCTGCAACTTGTGAGCTTTTGGCAGTATTGGCCTAAAGAACTCGTATCGACGATTCTATGGAAGTAATAGTGGTAGAACAACTGAAAGCAAGTCAAACTCTGATAGCGGTACCCAAAATTCTCCATGTCACACAGTGCCCTTTCCAGGGTTTTTTCAGGGGTTCTGGTAGAGTCTATACGGCAGTCGATCATTCATTAGTGGACTTCCACGGAGTACAAGGCTACTACGAGATGATTGTTATTTAGTATTATTTACCCCAGAGTGCTTTGCATGTGGCCCCTCTTCGCTTGCGATTTTCTTCGCTGTTGGGAAATTTTGTCACTCGGTTCCGAAGTTCTAAAACGATTGGCATTGCAGCTCGTAAATAGTTTTACAGTGTGTGCGATTTCCCGAAAGTAGGGACCATTTTTCTTGAATGATGGGGTGCCTTGTGTTCAGTATCAGCTTAAACTGAGAAGCTAGATCTACGTGGTTCAGATCAGGTGGAGGGAGATGCTTTCCCTGTCTGACCCTTGGTGGTGGTGTGACCGGAATGCATCAATATCCTAGCTAAAACAGTGACTATGTAAAGGTGCCCCTGTTTAAACCCTTAAGGATGAGGTATAGGTGGTGCGGAAAACCGGAAACGTCCCAGAAAACGTGACCGTATTTTCCAGAATACGTATTTGGAACACAGTAAGCTATAAAGCTGCCACAAGGTCGAGCATTGCCATTTATATAAGTATACGAAAACTTGCGTCAAGTGGGGAGTATTTCCGGAAACCTGTGAGATGCATTAAGTCGACCATACACTACCCACACAACTGCCGGATTAGTATCCACAGAACTTCAACAGGTTTGGATAATGAAACGATGGGTCTGTGATCTATTTGCAGGCCATTCCAGGATCAGTTTTCCCAGTTATTCTCTGCATGAATTGCTGAGGAGTCCCATACAGCTACATTATTGAATGAAACCATCATGGAGGTCATGACAACGTGGTCGATTCACGTAAGATCATCCTTATCTTTGGTTAGTGTTCTGTAACAGGCCAGGTGCACAAAGATGTTGTAAATCTTGAATCTATGGATACCTGAAGTAAAATCGCGTGTGATAAAGAGTCATTATCTTTTTCGGTGTAACTACGTTAATCTCATAAACTTTATGTTTAAGTATCAGCTTCATTTATAAAATAATATTAAAATTTTTATCTCGTGCAGCAGTTCAACTGAATTTTAATTACAAAGACTATCGATATTATCTATAACGTAGAAAGTAATAAACAATACTTAGAAATTCATAAATGAGGCTGAACCAAATGTTAAAGAATGACATTTTTGGCTGGACGAGTGGTTTTAGTTAGTCCGTTTCTCAGTAAGTTAACAAAGCGAAAAACAAGTTACATGTAAATAAAATTGATAATGGCTTATTAAAGAAAGACTTGGCTGTAACTGTTTTAAGTATATGGTAAAGGTATTAAAACTGTTAAATCACATAATATTTTACATAGGAGACACCTTAGCGTGGCAGATTAATGAAGGTTCGCCCGCAACAGAACATTGATTGTGCCATAACATATTTTTCTATTTCGGGAGCGTTTCTTTCGAGTCAGCATGTTTTTTTCTAAGAGTAGCACCTCCAATAACTTTAACGGATATGATATATTTATTAAATAATGTCAATGCTGCTTACACTTACTTCATGAATGGTAAAATTGATTACACAGTAGGTATTTCTTAAACTGACAGGAACGGTGAAAACTTATTCACAGAAGAAATTGAGAACTAACTAGTCACTTGTTATGATTGACATGAATATGAGAGTTAATTCTTTTATTTTTGATCCAGAGTGAAGTTCATGAATCTTAGAACCACCGCCATTCAAAGGATGACATTTTCAAGCGGGAATGTTAAATTTCAACTTCAACGTTGACAGAAAAAGTAGAAGTATTCTCTGTGATACCTTGCCGATAAAACTAGGAAAAAAGAAAATATAGTGTTCTCTTTCTCCTAAATTATTTACATCTGGCATGAATTAATCCGCGTATTCCCGCAGTCGCCACACAAACAAACGCGAGCATTCCGCTGGAGCCCAGGCGCGCACGTTTCACGAGCGCATTAACAAGCAATGCCCCTGGCTCGCGCCAAGCTCTTACCAGTCGGCGTTGTTTCTACGTCACAAGAATAGCAAATGTGCTTTAGCACTGACGCATTTCCTAGCAACGCTACGCGCTGAGAAAGCTGACAGCTGTTTGTTCACTTCCCGGCTATTTTTTATTCCCTTGGTTATTCATGGCTCTCCGTGTTGTATTCAACTGTGGCATTTCATAACGCGAAATAAAAAAATACAGATATTAGTTTTACAAAAAATATGCACGAAGTATTCACGAAAATATAAGTACAACGTTTTTTAGCTAGATTTTCGAAGGACAGGCTTGTGAGATCATCTTACTGTCTGAGAGTGGTGTGTGCGTATAACTACAAATTCTGTTGAACTCAAGAAGTGGATTTCACAAAACCGGATAACCTTAAGTTACTCAGTAGGGACTCCCGAACCATATACTATTTGGCAATGATGGATATTTATTTTCAGCATGGTGGCCATTTTCTGTGTAATAGTTAATGCCTTGTAGTATCTCAGAAACCATTTAATCGATTTGAAACAAAATTGTTTTGTGATAGTTGACTCCCGGAGATGGTGATTCATAATCGAACGCTCTCATTATTCCGCATTTTTTTATTACAGTGCTACCTTAATAAATAAGATTTATCCTGGCATATAGTGCTATTCACACGATTCCCATCAAATTTGTTACGGGGTTAGTGCTATGGGAGATTATGTGAACATAAAATTTTTCATACATCATACACTTATTATTTTAATTTTTTGTTTAACTTATGTCCAAAGAGCCATAAAAACTGTTTGACCCTAATACGTTATCCTCGCAGTAAATTCTACAAGCATTAAATAAGTCGATTTTCCGTCATTTTATGATATGGCGCCACATGAAATATGAACGTTTCATGTTACATCTTGAGGACTACTGAAATGATTACCCTGCATTTGGAACAGAAATAATGCAAAAAATAGGCCACTTAAAAGTTTATTATTTTAGTAGTTTATATGAGGTTTATAATCTGGAGGAAGTATAGGTTATTTTCGTACGCTACATCTAGCCAATCATTAAACCTTGTGTGGCCAGCGCCACGAACCTTGTATGATGGGGATATGGTATGGCATGTATAATGATAAGAATGGTTGGTTGCTCTCTTGTTATAGTATTATCAAATTTTCATAATGTTTGTCACTGCGTGTCACCTGGCCGTACACTGTTAAAATGAGTCGTTTTAAGTTTATTAACCTGAAAAAAAAATGTTTATGTAAATTTGACTGAGAAATAATTTTTACATTTACAAAACTTTAAGAAATACAACAAAATTGTCTTTAAATAGTTTTATTCGTTACGTTGCATGAGTGCATTTAAATCATTCGTAAATTTTTTTTTGTAACGACAAGGAACCACTTAAAAAATACAGACTATTAAATTCTGAGATAATTGTTTCACTTAAAACAAATTAATGTGTTTAAAAACGACGCACTATTGAATTGGGCGGACAAGTGTTTTATTTTAACGTTCTCTGGAGTGGCAAAACTCCATTGCATTTTAATTAATTTTCCCGTGAAAGATAATGTCATCAGACCATGCCACTAGATTTATTTCCCCGGCGCATTTAATTTTGTAACCAACCGAACATATTGTAATGATAATTTGTTGGTTTGCAGTGCCAGTATCAGCCTTCTCGATTGAAAGAGAGATTAGGGCAATGACCAGAACATTCTTGCAACGATAACCAAAATTGAATACCTCAAGCACAGGAGGTGGTATGAGTCCCGATATACGCTTAACGTGGTAGAGGTACGCGTATGTAACTCTGTCATGCTATTCTCCAGTTGCCGGTGATATATCCGGTCATACTGTGCTTTCAACCTGTCACTGTTCATTCTAAGGTGTCCTTGATAGAATATGTGTATGTATGTATGCCAACCAATCTCCGACGTAGTCCACTGGCATATTTCGGAGTGGCAGCTTCGTCCAAAAAAAAACATATCTCTGAGGATATGGTACTACCTCCCGAACATCATCCTTGATGGTGTTACTCTTGTTGAATCATGGGCCGCTGAATAATGGCATGCACCATGAAGGCACAGTAGATTCTACAATTGTAAAAATGCAACCGTTCAATACGTCTGCAGACATGATGTCTTTCTGAAGAGCAGTGCCTGCCGAAATCACTAACATTAATCCTTCCCATGAGGCGAGATGGTTTTCTTGTCCGAGTTAATGCATGACAATTATATCGCCAAGACGAAGTGGTCGTGTGGTAACGTGCTTGCTTTCTAAGCTAAATGCCATACAAATAATGTTACTGCACATTCTTGTAGTTAGCAACAGTGGTGCTATGTGTGCTCTGGCGCAGATTGCGTGTGTTTCGCCAGGTAGTCGCTGCTAGTCGGACCTAGTGGACAGTTGTCCATAGTGGTGCGCTGCGGTATGAAGACTGCGCTCGGCTGTGTGAAATTGCGCACCTTGGGTCTGCAGCACCGCGGCTCGTTATTTGTGGTACCGTCATAAACAGTGTAATGCAGGCCCTAACAGTTTTTTTTTTCAATTAAAAATATTAGGGAATAATAATAATTATTATTTATTCTTTGCAAATTATACTTTTCATATACGATTCAGGTTCAATTTAGCCTATGGAGCTGAGTAGCAGAATCCTCGATCATGTTCCAAACAATATATTTGTCCACTTTGCTAAATTGATTCCCGCAGGTAGTGAATATATGTTACTAATAAAAATTATTTTTCCCATAAGTTTTTCGAGATTATAGGTTTTCGCGGTAAAATGAAAATTGTTCGAAGTCTGGTTCAAAAGGTACAGTCCTGGCCATTTTATTATTCCACATAACAATGCATTACATCTGACCACTGTACTCGTGCGTCGATCAAGTTTAACTGAGAAATGTCTAGTATTGGATATGTTACCAATATCAAATTTGTTAAAAATACGTAGACAAGCAAGCTAAGATTCTGTAAACTGACTGTAGTATTCACAAATTACAATGTTAATTTTCATTAAGTCTTTAAGACATTGGACTACTTTACCTACACCGCTTCTATTTTTCATGGTAGCATACCTGTCCAACTGTCCGAACCAATTTATCCATGTAGTAGGAATACAGTGACCTATTTTCAATGATTTTAATAGTGTTTTGGTATAATTAGTTCGTTCTCAAGCAAACACTGGTAAACTTCAAAAGCCTTTAATTTTTAATATTGGGACTAGTAAGGCAATATGACCTGGGACTTCTCCGCAAACCCGTAATACTGCTACAGGCTAAGCTTTTTACGGTAAAGCAAACACCTTTGGAATCAACAGTTTTAAAAGTAACTGCCAGCAATTTTATATGTACATTGTAACGTAAGCAATGGCTGCAATAACAATAGTAATATTGACAGTGAATGAGAAGTTCCAGGTAATATTTCCGTATTGGTCCAAATATTATTGGTCCAAATATTAAAAATTAATTGCTTTTGCAGTTCCACAGTTTCTTTTAATTTTATACAAATAAGACTAAAAATGTGCACGATAGTAATAATTTTGCTAACAATTTTGTAATATTGTTCGATCAACGAATCATTCAAGTTATCGTGTCCATTTTTTTGTTTATTTTTTACCCGTTCTCTAGTTCCCGTGCTTGTGGGTAATGGATTCCGTGAATTTAGGTTGTCATTTTTTCCCCTCCCGTTCCCGTTTTCTTGCAGTTTGAACGGAATTTGATCTGCAAGTTCGTAATACAAAATGTGTAATATTTACTTACGTAATAAATACAACATTTTTCTGTGTGTTCTCGGTGAAGTGGTATATATATATATTTATTTATTGCTTTTCGTTGTATTTGACGTAGTTTATGGTTCCGGAAAGTCTTAACACTTCACGTCAAATGTCAAATGTACGTACATGGATAAATGCGTGTCTCGTGGCGTTATAAACAACAACATTATTTGGCTGTCACATATGCATTGTATGCAGACCGTTATTATTAATATGTATGACTTTAGTTAAATGACTAGTGGTGTTTCATTACCTAATTGAATTTTTTTTTTGTGACTGACTGCCGCGTAGCTTGAAACGGGAATAGGGATGTAACTGCCATGAATGACGTCATAAATGTGTATAAATTGTGATCAAGTTGAGATATTTTTCTAACAATATTTTAATTTGTATTGGTTACTCTAATTTTGAATTTCGAAAATTACTTCAATTCTTGCCGTCGACGATTTATATGACGAGATATAGTATTAAAAATTACGTTTTCCATTTATCTTTAAGGCTAAAATGTTATAAAATGGCATGTGAATTATATTCTTAATGCTAAAAACAAAACTTTCACTTGCAATTATGAGTTTACATAGAAATATTTAAGTGTAGTTAGAACCCAACTGTAAATCTGCAGTAAGGAGTAAACAAAAATTAAAATCAAATCATTAGTTTTATACGGGATGATTCTAAAATCATGGGACAAACTTTTAGGAGTAGTAGAGCTCACTAAAACAAACAATTATTGTATAGGAATATATGGACGGAAGTGACGCGTTGAGGCACAAACACAAACATAACACAGGACATGCAAAACATTGTTTATTTACGTCACCCCTGAATGCCCTTTTATCGAGTCTCGATTTGTTCCTATGGGGGCATTTGATAGCCCTCATTTACGAGACTCCAGTTGATTCAATTGACGACCTCATCGCCCGACTATCCTGTGCGGCTACAAGCGTGCGTGAAATACCCGGTGTATTTGAATCTGTTCGCCAATCACTCCACCGACGCTACTAAGCTTTCATTACTGTCGGTGGTAGCAACTTTGAGCAATTATTATAAACATTGCTGTAAAAAGGCAATTAGCGGTGACGTTGTAAATAAACAGTGTTTTGCATGCCATGTGCTATGTTTGTGTTTGTGCCTCAATGCGTCACTTCCACCCATATACTCCTATACAATAATTGTTTGTTTTAGTAAGCTCTACCACCCCTCAAAGTTTGTCCCATGATTTAAGAATCACTCTGTATATAGAGTTGTGTACTTGTCATGTCCGTACACTATTTCCTAAATGTTGGTAACCTGCCATACACTCGTAATATGAGTTGCACATTCAATGAGCCATAGTACGAGGATTTGTGGCATTCCCGTCAAGCTGCGATCCATTATTCAACCGACAACAAACAGAACAACCCACATTCAGTAGTGCAAGTGCAACGTTTGAGCGCTTCGGGCCCAGGAATCCTCGTCGAGAGACACCAGACTGTCTATGATGCGTTGCCTGATGCGCCGTGTTTGCACGGGCAACAAACGCGTCCAGAATTGCATGTCATCCGGTAACCATGTCCATTATGTATCGTGTAGTTCAGTACTGCCTGTTCGCTCGATTTGCATACTCCACGCGCAATATCGTCTCTTATATAGAAAGGAAATTCTACAACGTGGCGTAGGCAACGACCACAGCAAATACGATCTACATGCTACTGTCATAACTCATACTACATAAAACACTTATTTTTTTTTTAAGATAGGTACTTTTTGAAAGGTAATTTATGGCCGAAAGAGTTGGCAACCAGCTCTTAATAAAAGGAATTATTTTAGTTATTAGTCTAGAATTATTGCGGTGGGTATCCCTATTTTATGCCGATATTTTAATTGGAAAACTGCTCAGAAACAAATATAAAATGTAAGCTACAAGAAATATCTTTCATAACTGATTAGCACACGTTACTCTATACATGTAAATTATAAAATTTTCATCGATATTTTTATTACTTTTAATAGTTGAATAATTTAAAGACGAAACATCACAATAAATTTTTCCGCCACTTATAGTAACTGGTACGTTAGTTCCTGAGATGTGACATCACATTATAAATAAAACAACTAGCAAATATAGAGGACGATTTGAGTCATTACGTAACGAATCTAATGTTCACATAAGGTAATTTATTATATATTGTTTGGCTTCACCATAATTAATGGTGCCAAAGTTAAGGCCTAGCTGCTAAAAAAAGAGACAACAATTCTATAAATGTGTGACGGCGTTGCAAAACTTTTTCGGGTGCCTTCCGTAATAATACANGTGTTTTGCATGCCATGTGCTATGTTTGTGTTTGTGCCTCAATGCGTCACTTCCACCCATATACTCCTATACAATAATTGTTTGTTTTAGTAAGCTCTACCACCCCTCAAAGTTTGTCCCATGATTTAAGAATCACTCTGTATATAGAGTTGTGTACTTGTCATGTCCGTACACTATTTCCTAAATNAGTTTGTCCCATGATTTAAGAATCACTCTGTATATAGAGTTGTGTACTTGTCATGTCCGTACACTATTTCCTAAATTTTGGTAACCTACCATACACTCGTAATATGAGTTGCACATTCAATGAGCCATAGTACGAGGATTTGTGGCATTCCCGTCAAGCTGCGATCCATTATTCAACCGACAACAAACAGAACAACCCACATTCAGTAGTGCAAGTGCAACTGCGCTTCGGGCCCAGGAATCCTCGTCGAGACACACCAGACTGTCTATGATGCGTTGCCTGATGCGCCGTGTTTGCACGGGCAACAAACGCGTCCAGAATTGCATGTCATCCGGTAACCATGTCCATTATGTATCGTGTAGTTCAGTACTGCCTGTTCGCTCGATTTGCATACTCCACGCGCAATATCGTCTCTTATATAGAAAGGAAATTCTACAACGTGGCGTAGGCAACGACCACAGCAAATACGATCTACATGCTACTGTCATAACTCATACTACATAAAACACTTTTTTTTTTTTTTTTAAGATATGTACTTTTTGAAAGGTAATGTATGGCCGAAAGAGTTGCCAACCAGCTCTTAATAAAAGGAATTATTTTAGTTATTAGTCTAGAATTATTGCGGTGGGTATCCCTATTTTATGCCGATATTTTAATTGGAAAACTGCTCAGAAACAAATATAAAATGTAAGCTACAAGAAATATCTTTCATAACTGATTAGCACACGTTACTCTATACATGTAAATTATAAAATTTTCATCGATATTTTTATTACTTTTAATAGTTGAATAATTTAAAGACGAAACATCACAATAAATTTTTCCGCCACTTATAGTAACTGGTACGTTAGTTCCTGAGATGTGACATCACATTATAAATAAAACAACTTGCAAATATAGAGGACGATTTGAGTCATTACGTAACAAATCTAATGTTCACATAAGGTACTTTATTATATATTGTTTGGCTTCACCATAATTAATGGTGCCAAAGTTAAGGCCTAGCTGCAAAAAAAGAGACAACAATTCTATAAATGTGTGACGGCGTTGCAAAACTTTTTCGGGTGCCTTCCGTAATAATACANTAAAAAAAGAGACAACAATTCTATAAATGTGTGACGGCGTTGCAAAACTTTTTCGGGTGCCTTCCGTAATAATACACCGTCCGCATGCCAAATAAGGCGGGACGCGTCTGAGAAGTGTACGTAGGTAAGCTGCGACATAGTTCTACATGTTTACCAAAAATATTCACAAGTATAACTGCTATTTATTCAGCGTAACAAGTCTTTTATTTTAGCAGTTTGGAGCTGCATGCCTGATTCACGAAGGGAAGAAAACCTTGCACACAACCATTTTACAAAAGACGTCACCAATACGAACTTTTCTAATGCACGTTACAAACAAACTCGCCCAGCAGGCCTCGATTCTAAATTCGTGACACCGTCACTTACACTCAAGGCTCCCGCCTACCTGGAGTTTTTTTTTCGCGCCTGAGACCGAGAAGCGCGGGAGCGATAAGGGCGATGCGGCCACGCGCGCCAATTGCCCCATCGCCGCTAAGCGCAATGCTCTGAACTGGCGTGCAGTGTTCTTGTGGGCACTGCGTGTACCTACGAGACTTGCAGTGGCGACTGTGTTATTTTATTGATGGACAATCTGTAGGAAGGTTCAATGCAGGGCCCTGAGTAGTTTTGTACGGATCTGACGCGTAAGTATATTTTGATATAAAACTAAAACTCTTTTAAAATGCAGTTTGTAGCCATTTTGGAGTACTCAGAAATGGNCGTAAGTATATTTTGATATAAAACTAAAACTCTTTTAAAATGCAGTTTGTAGCCATTTTGGAGTACTCAGAAATGGTGTTCCTAATGCACGCGACGTCTGACGTCTTGAAAGCAATCAACAACCCTCGTCTGAAGTGTGTGTTCTTTTCGTAGAGCAGCACATTTGACGCACCTTTATAGTTTCGTTAAAAAACGTGTATTCCAAACACACTACAACGCAGTTCAAGCGCCATGCTAGCGGGAGCATTNCGTAAGTATATTTTGATATAAAACTAAAACTCTTTTAAAATGCAGTTTGTAGCCATTTTGGAGTACTCAGAAATGGCGTTTCTAATGCACGCGACGTCTGACGTCTTGAAAGCAATCAACAACCCTCGTCTGAAGTGTGTGTTCTTTTCGTAGAGCAGCACATTTGAAGCACGTTTATAGTTTCGTTAAAAAACGTGTATTCCAAACACACTACAACGCAGTTCAAGCGCCATGCTAGCGGGAGCATTAAATTAAGTATAATAATAAATACCATACCTTGAAATGAGTGCTACCAAGCGATACAAACCATCGCAGGGCAGGAACTCTGCCAGGGCCAAGCAACTGCTGGCTGCTGCCCACTCAGGCCCATTAACTTCAATCAACTGGGTCTGCGGGGGTGTCGTGGTTGACATTACAAACACCATTTCAGAGTACTCCAAAATTACTAAAAACTGTTTTTTTCAAAGCGCTGTATCTCAAAATATTCACGCCAGATACTTACAAAACTACTCAAGGGCCCTGCATTTATCCTTCCTACAGACTTTACACCAATAAAAGAACAGGGTCACCGCTGAAAGTCCCATAAGCACACGCAGTGCGACGAGAACACTGCACGCCAGTTCCGAGCCTTGCGCTTAGTGGCTATGGCGTAATTGATGCGCGTGGCAGTGTCGCCCTTACGAGCCTACCACATCTCTCCACATTCAATGAGCTGGTTTCGGGCGTTGGTGGATGCCGCGGCCGGAACACATTACACGCCAGCGGGCCTATTTGACAGCGACGCCAGGAAACGCAAAGCAGTTTTGCGATCGCCCACGACGCAAAATCGTACATTTCGTTAACACTCATTACGACTGCTAATTTTGCGAACGAAAAGTTTGCGTCGACGATAAAAATGGGCGCAAACTTAACGCGGACACCGCACAAATCACTCATAGGTATCGTGCAGCAAGAGAAAACGGCGGAAATTCTTCACGAGTGACTGTATCCTCGTATAAAATTTTTTTTAAAATTAAATAATGAAGCTTTGAAACAGTTCTTCCATGTTTTAAAAAGTATTCATTTTCATTTCCGAAGTAGTTTAAGGTAACAGAAGGATCTGATATTTGATTTCAAAACGAACAGGTACATTTTCACGCCGGCGTGTCGCACAGTTACGTGGAAGCTTCTTAACCTGTTGTGACTTGCGTGGTTGTCAAGTGCACTGTAGTGTAGACGCTAGACTCGCTGCTCACCAACTATAAGTCACATGTTCGTAATTTCTAATCCGTTATGGTCTAACTTTTTTTTAACAAATAATAATTTTTTGGCCTTTTAAACAACCAGTTCTTTTAATTTCACGTGAAATTGTATGAATAAACTCGGAATGTTAACGTTTATAAGCTATGTTTATCAGAACACAAGAACAAC